>PVJD01005123.1:0-112510 GCA_004026545.1 Mormoops blainvillei | reverse complement strand
TAGTCCTTCTCGGACCTCTATTCGGCCCCCGCCTCCGCTAAGGAGCGGAAGGCGGAGGCCGTGAGACTGGCCTCGGGGAGGAAGGAGCGCGAGCGTGGGCGTGGGGGACGCAGCGATGTCCACCGGCTCCGTGAGCGACCCGGAGGACATGGAGTTGCGGGGGCTGCAGCGGGGGTACCAGGTCCCCGCCTCCAAGAGGCCGCCCCTCCGAGGCGCAGAGCGCAGCTACATTTCTCCCAGTGACAACTCCTCGGCAGAGGAGGAAGACCCCGACGGCGAGGAGGAGCAGTGCGCTCTGGGCGCGGCTGGCGGTGCGGGAGGCTGTAAAAGAAAACGGCCTCGTGTAGCTGGCGGCGGCAGCGGCAAGAAGCCCCTCCCGCCCAAGGGCTCTGCGGCCGAGTGCAAGCAGTCGCAGAGGAACGCGGCCAACGCCCGAGAGCGCGCCCGAATGCGCGTGCTGAGCAAAGCCTTCTCAAGGCTCAAGACCAGCCTGCCCTGGGTGCCTCCCGACACCAAACTCTCTAAACTGGACACGCTCCGACTGGCTTCCAGCTACATCGCACACCTGCGGCAGCTACTGCAGGAGGACCGCTACGAGAACGGCTACGTGCACCCGGTGAACCTGGTAGGGGCGCCGCGCTCCAGGCCCGGGACGCTCCTGGGAGCCGGGCAGAGTCAGCCCTCTGGGAAGAACCCGAAAGAGGGGTTCTGGTGCGGGTGGTGAGGACGTCAGCTTAGTTTCCCCCAAATCACGGGAGGGGCCAGCCATGTTTCTGGAGAACTACTGACCCTCTATTTGCATCATTCTGATCAATGTACGCGGTGCTATGTCCAGTGACAGCTATTGGCTAATATCCTACTTACGGGGTGAATCTGGCTTCCATTGCAGAATAAATGGCAGATCTCCCTCGCACAACTTTTTCCAGCTAAGAGTCTGAAAGATTTGATTGAACAAGCCCTACTTTCTGAAAGGGAGGGAAGGACGAGCTCTATTTAAAAGGTTTTGGATTTTTAAATTCTTGCAGAATAGCAGAGGTTCCCCCCAAAGGGATCAGTCTGGAAAGTCCCTTTCTGACCTGCCAACTCTTCCGGCTTGAGAGCGGAGGGCTGATGGGTGTGTGTGTGTGTGTGTGTGTGTGTGTGTGTGTGTGTGTGTGTTGGCGGGGTTGGGAATTATACGGCAAAATCTCCTGCTCCTTCAAGTTTCACCAAATGATGGTAAGGGCACAGTCCAGGAGGAAGCATGGATGGCCCCCCTTCATGTCTCACGCAGTCAAAATCCAGTAAAATTTAAAACCTAGTTTAGAGAGAAGAAAGGCAAATTTCCAGAACACTGATAAAGTCACTACTCAAAATCAGGATTATCACAGTGTCCACTTAGCTGAGCGGTTTCGGTTTGCGATAGTCGTTTTCTCCTCTTATATCAGGCGCTGTTTTTGATTTTACAGACGTGGCCATTTGTTGTCTCGGGACGACCCGACTCTGACACCAAAGAAGTTTCCGCTGCCAGCAGACTCTGTGGGACCACCGCTTAGATCGAACTTGAATTGAACTCACTCACTCGGATTACTGGTTAAGCCCGTGTGTCTGGGGGCCACAGAGAGAAGGAAGACTGTGTGAGAACCCCCAGAGAATGCGAAGAAAGTTCCATTGGGTTCTCCTAGACACCCCTCCACCCCGAATTTCGAACACAACAGGTGGCGGGCGTGGGTGGCAGAACCCGAGGGTCGGCGGGGGTAGCTGTGCCAGGCGCCCATGGACCCCGGCTGCCGCGGATCTGGGCGACGACGCTCCACCTCTCCAGAAAGAGCCTTGGGTCTGGGGATCGCGGACCGATATCCAAACTCCGGTTTTAGCAGTGTAGACTAACCCCCATAGCCTTCAGAGCCCCGCGCCAAACCGCCTTGGGGTAGCTTCTCAGCTGAACCAGAGATAAATGCGGTACACGAGATGGCTTGGCTCTGCCGTGCGCGGGCCTCTACGGTTAGGCAAGGTTAGGACGTTGGCTCCGTGACAACCGGCTTCAAAGGCGCAAGTCTTCACGTGAGAACCCGCATCGGGCAGGTTTTTAAATTGCAAAGAGAGGAAAGTGGATACCTGGATGGGGTTGGTATCCCACGGGGCAGCGCCCTCCCGGCGGACAGAGGTGGGGGCGCCCTGGCTGCACCGGAAGCGTGGTGGCGCGCAGTCTGAGACCACTTGAGCCAGGTTTGCCCTCAGCGCTCAGAACCATTCGGCCTCTCGGCTGCGGGCAGACCTCTCACAGATGCACGCTCTCACCCCTTCCTAACCAGGCTATGCTCTACCCCATCCCCTCCTAGGGGTGAGCCGCCCTCTGCCTGCCCCACCTTCCCAGACTCTGGTCTCTTTCCTCTACTCCCTCCTCCCACACTTCCTTGCAGAGTCCCATCCAACTCGTGACAGTCACCACCTGCCCCCAACCCCCACCCCCTGAACCCCCAGCACGGGTCGCTCATCCTGCACACTGTCTCCCTCGCCCACGTTCTTCCTCGCTCTGGGCCGCTGAGCCTGGTCGGTACTTAGTGACCCTGCTCAGGGGGAACAAACCGCTGCTGGAGGCTGCACTACCACAGTTAATTAGCAAATGTAAATAAAGTTATTTTTTTATGAATAATAAAATGCATTGTGAAAAGCGACTGCCCTGGATGCGTCAGAATGTGGTCATTGTTGCCCTTTACTGAGTCTGGCCTGAAAGTTTACTTAAAGGTGCCCTCCTGGCTCTGGACAGAGATTGGGTCATTGTCTGCAGAGCGGAAGTGATCACATTTGGTTCACTGCATTTCAAAATGTAACTCATCAATATCTGATTGTTTCTTTTTGAGGCCAGAGTTACTGGAAGGCAAGAATTGGGAGGCCCTAAGAGTCTTCTGGGGCTAGGTTAAAAGATGTGCGCTCTTCAAAATAACAGAGGTGCCCATCTCTCACACACAAACAACCCTTTCTGCAGCCTGAAACACACTCCAATGCTTACAACTGCAAGTAGTTTGAGAGTCCCCTACTGTTCACACACCAGTTTGTCGGGGCGTGGGGTGGAGGTGGGGGTCTTAGTCTAATGGCAAAATAAAACTATAATACAAGACACCAATTTGTATTTCAGTAGAATTTTATTTTTTTCAAATAATGTTTATATAGCATTTTTAACACACACCATCTCATTGTTATTTTCTTGCACTGAAAGTGCAATTTTTGCAAGAGATAATAACTTGGGAAACCCATCATACGCTTTTTTAAATGGTGTTTTTTTTTTTTTAAGCAACATTCTCTTTGTAGAACATTTAGAAAAGTGTGCAGGACAAAACTACCTAAATAATTGCACAGTTTGGGAGGTATCCTTTATTTTATCAAATTGGAAATCAGTTTTCTTGACCAATGGGAGTAGGTACAGCTGCAGTTTAAGAGGTGAGAGAGAGAGAGGTAGGGACCATGAATGACTTCCTGTTTTGAACTAAACCAACCAAAAACTCTGGAAATCTGCTTACTGACACCATTTTCTTGGGCTTCTGTTTATACCCAGAGGATTCCAGCCCTCCTAATCCAGTCCTCATCCTCTAAAGCTGGTCTCAGGGTTTACATTAGTTGGTTTCTGCAGCATGGGGAGCTCTCTGGTGGAAAACAAAAACAAAACAAAACAAAAACTCAGGAGTCGATAGTGCCAGGAAACCCTAGTTTAGTCAAAGGCACTTTAGCTGGCCCTAAGTTCTGGGTGGCCAGCTTCTTGGCAGTAGGGTGTCTGCTGGGGGCAAGCTCTGAGTCGAGGTCTTTTTCAAAGCTTCTAGCAAATGTCTGCTGCCTCCTTGTCTTTTTCAAGGAGGAGGCAGCACAGTGGGGCTTTAAGGTGAGCCTGAATGGCTATAGAACCCTACTTGAAATCCAAGCTCTGCTAGGACAGGCTAGTGGCCAGAAACAACCCCTCCAAGCCTCAGCTTTCGCATCTCAAAACGGGGTAATAGTGCCTACCTGGGGAGACTGTTGTCAGGAAAAAACGTGATAACAGTATTCAAGCAACCCTTCTAACAGGCAGTGTGCAGCCCCCTAATGCTGGTCATTAAAGGGAAGGGTGGAGCATCTGCTGTAGCACAGGGGAACGTTTCAAACAGGCGGGGACAGCTCAGGAATCCAGCCTAAGACTGAGTCCAGTTTTGAGATGCCTGCATTGTAACTGTAGGAGAAAAGTGTCCCACAAGAGCAGAAACAGAAAAAGACAAGACAGGCTATATTTGTAGTGAATACAGGTAAGAATGAGCATTTGAAAAAACAAGGAAATATTATGACAAATTCTCATAAATAAAAGAAAAGTATTTAAAATATGGGCTCCTGTAATTATATTCTCTCAGCACACTTCAGGAGTGAACTCTGACTTTCTGCCTCTACTCCGTCCTTCCCCTCCCCACACATGCACTTCAGGGTGGTGCTATTCACCGGCTCACAGGTACAGTGTTATACCCTGCAAGCTCATTGTTATTGCCACTTCATAATCCTGGAATTTAGAAGAAAAACTTTCCCAAGAATTGTTTGCTTCATGGTTTCTGTAAAAAGTCTAATGCCAAGGACTATATTATTAAAAAAAGAAGAAAGAGGTCGGTTTCTAGTAAGTCCCATTGAATAGCATTGCTCAAACTTCTCGGCAGGGGTTGGTCTTAGGAGAGGCCTTAAGCACCTTGAACCAGCCTTTGTTCTTTTCTTAAATTTTAAATTACATTTTACATTCGATGTTATTTTGTATTAGTTTCCAGGGTACAGGATAGTGGTTAGACAAACACATACTGTACAAAGTGTTCCCCCTGATATTTCCAGTACCCACCTGGCACCACACATAGTTGCTGAAATATTATTGACTGTATTTCCTGTGCTGAACTTCACATCCCCATGACTATTTTGTAACTACCAATTTGTACTTCTTAACTCCTTCACCTACATCGCCCAGTCCCTTTGAACCAACCTTTTCTCGATCTACCACAACTGCCCTGAGCTCTGAGTGGTAGAAAAGGTATATCCTGAAACCTTTCTCGCTTTTTTTTTTCCCTTCTTCATTTTTCTTTAGGAATTTGGACTGAAGAAATAGGAGCTGGGACTGGGGAAGAGGGAGGTTAAGAGAAAAAGAGAAGTAAGCCGGTTCTTACATTTATCTCAATTTTATTACACTGCTGTGGGAGAACAGTGGAGGGGGAAAAGTCTAAGAAAGATAATGTAAAAAGTACTAAATAACAAATAAAATGAGTAAATTTAAAAAATACTCCTCAGGGGGCTTTCTGAGGGACCAAAGCCTTATTATTAGTGACACTGACTCAATCGAAGAGAACAAAAATCCCCTTTCACAGGCTCTTCCTAAGATGAATATTTTAAAAGAAATGCTTTCAGCACTGTAATTTTGAAACATTTAGGCCTTTCTCTTGGTGGTGGATGTTGAGCGGATTTTGTGCATATTCTTTTGCTCTGAGTTTCAAGGTACGATTTCACTTTAGATGGCTCCTTCAAGAGACAGTGAGACAATGACAATTACAATTTACAAAGCAGGGTTTTTTTTTAATAGGCACAGTCCCCATCCACCCCCACCCCCATAATAAATGCTTCATACATTTTTTTTAAAATAAGAAAGACATCTCCTCTCTATAAAAAGGAACTAAGTGGAACACATCCTATCTTAATAGGTAAACAGAAATAGTTTGGCTAATTCTTTTGAGAAAAAATAACAATAACCGAGAAAGTCATTTTAGTAATCTTTGGGAGGGCAGCAAACGGGGAAATTCATGACTGGCTTCTCACTGCTGACTTCTAGGAAATGTCAGTAGGAGGCAAGGCGCGGCTCTCCTTTCCCGGGGCACTCCTGTTTACCCACGAAAGGGAGGCAGGTGTGCTTATCTTTGCACTCACGCGTCATCTCCTTTTCTATTCTGTTCTGCCCTTGGTATTATTTTTCTTCTCTCTTCCACAGCAGTGAAAAATTGGTCCACAGAAACCTTTGGAATCCACGACTCTAAGAAGGTGTAGAAAGTGGCCAGAGCCCTACATCTATGTGTAGCGTGTACGCACAACTAGCCCTGAGGTACCAGTTCCCTTGAATGACTTCGTCCCTTGTCTGCACTGTCATCACCACGCGGTAAAGGTAAAGCGGACCCTGGAGCAATGAAGAGCAGAGGCTTTGGGTTTGGTAACAACCTGGTATCTGTATTGACTGTTAATGACAGTTGGCAGTAGAAATGGGGAGGGGTGGGGAGAAAGGCGCCAGAAGCTCTTATTTTTTACTTTTCTTTCTTTCTTAAAAGACTTTATATGTTGTTTTTGAAATTTTTAAAAACTTACATATTTTAAAAAGATCGCAAGCTGCCGCGTCAGGAGTAGCTGGTGGCAATCTTGTCCCGCCATTTCCTAATCTGCATCTTCAGGGACTAATTCTCCTCCGTGAGACAAGACCATCCATCCTACCTCACAGACTGTTTTCAAACTAGATCAGATGATATAATTCTATTAGGTACTTTGGAAATGTTCCATTAATGCTAATTTAAAAAAATTGTAGTCTTAATTTCCTTTCCTTTCCTTTGACAATAGTTCAGGTGTCCTTAATCTTTATCTGTATATTTGTCCCATCATTCCCCTTTACCACTTTTATTACCTTGCTCTTTTATGCCATGTCTAATTTTCCTATGTTGATTTTTTTAAACCAAGGAGAAACTTTCATTTAGCTTCCTTTTAAAATATGAAGATCATAACAATCAACACCAAAGATTATCCACGGGATGAAAAACAAACTCATTTAGGAGGGCAAGATAGACCAATGGATTTTGATGTAACAGAGTACAAGAAGTTCATTGGTTTGATTTCAGGTTCCATAATGTAGCCAACCTTTTAGAAATCGCACTTGTATAGTCTCCGTGTAGTATGGGAGAACATCCACAATTACGTGACATGACCATTAAAATACTTCGTCCCTGTACAACTTTATGTCTGTGTGAGGCTGAATTTTCTTCATACACTTTCACCAATAACGTATCACAACAGACCAGTGTATAAAAGCAGAAATGAGAATCCTGTTATTTTCTATTAAGTCAAATACTAAACAGATTTACATAAATATAACACTGTGCCACTCTTCCCATTAAAATGTTTGGGAAAACACCACTATTTTTATTAAAAATATGTTGTTTACATTCACATGAAGTTTATTCATATTTTCAAGTAATTTAACCAATGTTTTCTTTCAGTTTGGATTTTAAATCTAGTACATATCAACAGATAAAGCCACATAAGCAAAAGCCTTTCAGGGGTCCTAAATAAATTTTAAAAGTGTGAAGAGACTAGAGATAGGAAAATGTTTGAGAACCTCTACCCTAAATAATTTCTAAGTCCCTTTTCATTGGTAGGATTTCACATTTCTTTAATTTTGTGGCAATCTCAGTGGGACAGGAATCTGTTGATCATGTCTAGACTGGACATCGGAGCAAACATTTGATCAGAAAGATCTGCTAGAGAGGCTAGGAAGATGACTTCAATGGGGCAGGCTTTCTTTATGCGACATCCCTGTCATCTGGCCAGACAGCAGCAGGGCCAGCGTCTGAACTGGTTTCACATAGGATGTTCTCAGAAAAATTTCTGTACCACTTTCAACTCTATCCCATACTCATCTCTACCCTATACTCATCTCCACCGTCTGCTATTAAGGCCTTTGTGTCCCAGCTGAACCTGGTGTTCAGATGAAAGGGAAAGTTTTGTACTGCGTTTAACTCCTGATTGTAAAACCTCATTTCTTTAGCCCCTATATTAAAATTCTCTGAAGGCCGTGTGAGAATCAGAGCATGAAATAGTCCTGGTGAAGAAATTTATTTCAGGAAATGGGGGAATCATTTCCACTGAGCTTTAATAACACCTTTTTTATCTGTAGGTTTGCCAAGTAGCAGACAAATATATATATTAGTGATAGTGTTGATTAACTTATATAGGGCACATCATTGGAATAACTAAAAGCCATTATATGCAATTTGAGTACAAAAGAAACAAAAACATGCAAACAACAACAAGAACCCAGAGACTCCCCAAATGCTTTGGAAGCAAGCATCTTCAAAGGCAAAGAAAGGATCCCATAAACTAAAAAGCTCAGTAACATGAGGCGTAAGAGATTTAGACAATCCTTAAGGATATTGTTCTAAGAAGAGATAGGGAGGGGGGAGGGAGTGTCATTGTGCAAAGATAACAACAGAAATCCCTCAGACTAAATCCAATTAAGTGCATCTATATTGCAAAGGGAAGTGCTCTGAGAGGTGGAAGGCAAAGCAGAAGAGGGGTGGGAGGGCTGAGGAGACAAGGTGGGTAAACCAAATACACACAGAGAAAAGGGGGCAGCTGTAAGCGGAAGACAGACCATGGCTGTAATACGTATCTTAAACACCTGCGTTGCTAGACATAGGCTGTTCGTTAGGTTCTAAACAGAGCAACTCAGGTGTTTCTGACCAGGTACCATACCACTGGCTGTTTATATGCACAAAGCTCTCTGGAAATCCCTAACTTTTATATGTTTTAATTAGTGGCTTCCCCCAGATTGTAATGATGAAACAAACAGAGTTATCCCCTTCTCTGGCTCAGTTCTTGTCTGACTAAAACCATTTCTTTGGAAACATGGGTTGGGATAGATTTGTCTCTGCTAGACTATAGGGTCTAGTTACCAAAGATGGTAAAAAATGAACCAGGCCTCCCATGCCCCAGGCCCTGTGTCGGGCTGGTCCAGTGACATGCTCTAACCCATCAGTGGAAGGTGGCAGAAGTGACAGACAGGCCTGGGTCTAAGCGTTGAGGACTAGAAGTTTCTGCTTTTCCTCACTTGGGCTCCCTGAGCTCCCAGATGAGAAGTCCAACCATGTTCCCAAAGAAACCACAGGGCGATGCCACATAACCATGCAAACATGTTTTAACAATCTATTCTCAGGAAAGCCTGGAGACTGCTACGCACAAGAGAAGTGGGGTACCCGGCTGACCATGAGGACTGAGGTCCAGGCATGTGATCCCAGTGGAGCCATGGAGGCATCTTAGTGGAGAGCGAAGTGGCTACAGAGGACAGAGGGCAGAGGTGAACCATCCCTACCGGGCCCTGTCCCAATGCTGATTCAGGGTCCTGAGAGGTAATAATACAGTTGTCATGTTAAATGCTAAATGTGAGTAATTTTTTAAAAGATTTTATTTATTTATTTTTGAGAGAGGGGAAGGGAGGGAGAAAGTGAAGGAGAGAAACATTAATGTGTGGTTGCCTCTTGCATGCCCTGGCCCGCAACCCAGGCAGGTGCGCTAGACTGGGAATCGAACCAGTGACCTTTTGGTTCACAGGCTGGCGCTCATTCCACAGAGCCACACCAGCCAGAGCAAGTAGTTTGTTCTTCAGTGATAGATAACCAAAACATATTGTCAATTTTTATATCAGTTATTTATTAAAGAAACCCACATTGATCACCTGCTATGAGCCAGGACAGGGCTGGACGGAACAAAGAGCTGCCTCACCTTTAAGTGCTATGAAGGAGGGAACCAACTAACGAACCACTATTGGCGGTACAGTGTGCCATGTGCTATGAGAGGGGTTGGTGCTCTGGGAGGAAGGACGCAGAGCCCAGCCGGGATGGTCATGGGAGACTTCCCAGAGAGCTGACAGGTGAGGTGAGTCTCAGACGAGGGCTGGACAGGGCTCGCCAGAGAGAACTGTCAGTAATGGAGAGGCTTCCAACAGTAGCCCAGTGATGGGCTAGCGTCTAGTATGGTGGTTAAGAGCATGGACTTTAACAACTGATATAAAAACCGCTAAGCCTCAGTTTCTTCCTTTGTAGACTGAGGATATAATAGGACCTACTTGGTGGGGTTGTTGTGAAGACTAAAAGCAAACACTTCGCACAGTGCCTGGCATAGTGGTTGTCAACAAAGGTTAGCCTAGCAGCGTCATCCTCATCATCACTACAGCGAGATCACCTTGACAGGCTTTGAGAAAGTGCTAAGGGGCATATCCCTGATCAGAGTTCCTTACTTTTCCTTAGATCCGAAAACTCAGAGCCTTTACCTGATTCTGTTTCGGCTCACCCCTAAAGGGGTCGGCCTGTTTAGAATACGGAAATGTTCGATGTATTGATTTGCATGAGTGGCAACACATCTAGCTCACACTGGGGCGTGAGAATAGGTTGTTACCACATGCTTGTATGGTCAGGACAGCTGGAGAGAAAAGGGTGCAGATTGGTTCCATGGCCTTTATAACTGCAGCAGGTGTAACAGCAGCACCAGCACCGCGCACGGATTCAGGTGCACCCAGAGGCAGCACTCTTGCTCTTCAGCCCCGCTGTGGTTTGTCCCAGATGCCCTGCTCTGGAGGGAAATTTAACATCCGCTGACCAGAAGTGTCCAGGATTAGAATTCGTAGACTCTGAGTTTCTCCTTGGCACTCAGTCACGCAATCTGAAGGACACCGGCAGATAAGAATTTGGCACCATGAGAGCTATTCACTGCAGCTGCTTTGGAAATGCACCAGCCGAGACTCAGGGGTCTGCCTGGGGTGACCGTGCTCTGAGAATCTGACTTGTTGGATGGCCCTGGGCAATTGCTGGCTTCTCCGGCTTTGATTTCTCATCTAAAACCAGGGGTCTGGGCTAGAGGGGGTCCTGAGTCCCTTACAGTTTCTCATGGGTCTCCTGAGTGGCGTCAGGGATGCATCACACAGTGTGTACCTTCCAGGTACGGAGGCCCCAGGCCTGACCAGAGGGCAAGGTCAACCTACAGAAAACCTATACATGTTTTACATGAGCTCAGACCCCTCAGGTGCCCTCTGACTTGTTGCGCAAAGGAACTGTGCTGTTTCCGTGTGATTTTATTGTCAACTATAAATTTCACTGCAGGCTTTTCATTTCTTTGGTAAGTACCCGTCTGACCGAGGAACAGAAAGGCCTCTTCAGTGCCACTTAGAAACCCAATAAGCGCAGCAAGTGTGGGACATAAAGTGATTTCCTTCTGAAGGGAGGTTTTTCATTAGCATTAAAAAATGATAAGGGGGTCCGTCAGGCCCTTGTGCAAGCATTCTAGGATTGTATTTGATTTGCCCCAGAGAAAAACCTATAGTAGAAAAACATCAGATACAAATAAAAGAACCCTCAGCAAAAAATACAATGTACAAACAACTATTGAGTTTTGGGGTTTGTTTTTTTGAACTCTTAGAAGCCTAGGAAATGTCAAAATCTGATCCTTATTGTTTTGAGAATCTAGGGGCTTCTCCCCTTTAGGTAGAATATTTTCTCGTTGCCTTCCTGTCGGGTTCTTCACCTCTCTCCATGATTTCCCAAAAGGTACTTTGTGGTGCTTCAGAGTCACGCCTTTAAGCTTGTTTCATATCTCTCACGATGTAATTCACCTGAGTCTGGGCTCTTGGCTGGCTGGCTTGGGGCGTGCCGGATGGCTGAAGGAGGCATAACCTGGACAGGCCAGGCAAGAGAGACTGAGGGCTGAGGCTGGAGAGGTGGTGGGGACACAAGGTGGGGGGGACTCAGGAGACACTTCACTGCTAGAATCAAATTGACTGTGCTCTGGACTGCATGTGGGTGATGAGAGACAGGAGGAAATTAACGATGACTACAAGCTTTCTAACTTGGGCCAGACAGTGAGCGATGCAAGCATCATGAGTCATCGTGCCACTGAAGTTGAAAAGGGCAAGTGTGAAAGAGTAAAGAATTTAGAAACTACGAGCATACCATTCATTTAGGAAGTCTACCGTCCTTTGGCCTAACGAGACTCTTTACTATCAGCATCATCTTCAAATTTGGTCTTGTTGTAGGGGTCAAATTTAAGGGGTTACACAACCAACCAAAAGCTTAAAGAGAGACAGGGACTACTTGGCTTAGAGACACGAAGCTTGGAAATGATGTCTTGGTCTTGGTTTTGCATGAGTGTGCAATTTTTTTTGCTATCACTGGTTTGTGAATGTCTTCAGAGCAGACATCATGGTTTTTCATTTGGTATTTTTATAAAATTATAACCCACATCTGTCTGGTACAAAGCAAGTGCTCAGTAAATACTTAATAAACCACATGGTAGAAAATAATTTTTGCTGCCCTTTGGTTTAAATTATGTTTGTGTTGTGATATAATGCTGATTTGGGAAAGTCCATTCTCTGGAGACACCTGACATATGTAGTCATCACAGACAACCAGGACACTGGTTTAATTAGTCACTGCTGCTTGACAAATCCAGCTAATTCCTGCTGCACATAATCTGATGGCTCTCGGGTCCCCTCCGACAGAAAAGAAACTTGAGTTCAATAAGAGATAGATGCTTTACAATTGGAAGGGACACATTAATACTGTGAACATGCTAAGCCTCATACTCTGTACTTTATAGATAGACCGTTAGTAGGTCTGTGCTTGTCTTTATTTATAGACAGGGAAGAAGGCTCCTGAAGCTTCAGTGACTTCCTGGGGATTGCACGGGGAATGAGTAGTAGAGTCAGGGTTTAAATCTGCTCTACTGTAGCCTAGAATCTGAACCCTTAACCAGCCTCATCCCACTGCCTCCTTGCAGATGTCTCCCAGGTAGAAAGCAAGCTGGTGGGAAAATGGCGCCTACCAAGAAGGGCACCTTACCTTGGGCGTTTACTTGGGACAATAGGTGAGCCGCAGTTATCCCCGCTTCTGAGTGTTTAAGATGGTATGGCAGTGGAGAAAGGAGCCAGGATCTGTCTGCTTAGCTGGCAGTGCCAACTGAAACCAGCCAGAGAAAGGCATGTGCCATCTCTAAACAGACCTGTTTCCTTTTGTTTGTTTTCCTCATTACCACCTAAAGAAGAGGACTTGAAAAATGCCTAATACATACGTGCTGAGCAAAAGAGAGGTTAGCTAGGTTTGCCCTTACCTAGGATTCCTAGCCCTTGTGTATGCCCCTGGAGGGCCCAGCCATGGAGGCAAGAAGGGGCCAGTCTGAAGATTAGAGAACTGCTGGAAGGCAAATGAGGAGGAGCATCCAGGAAAAGCCATGACCATGCGCCCTTCTCGCCACACCTGTTCTCTGATTGTCTACTCACTTTGCCTAGACTGGCCAGTCACTTTAGATGTGCTTAAGAGATACTTGTTTAAGTGAGCAGGGGAAGAGACAACTTTCTGCTAGCAATGGACGATTCACTATTTTCCATGTGCACAAGGACAGGATGAGGGGAAATATGTCTGAGCTGGAACATGAGAATTAAGGTGCACTCTATGAAGATGCCTGAGAGAGAACTTTTCTAAACATCTAGGATTAGTGATTAGGAATTTGTGGAATTAGGAATTAGGAATTTGTGGTATAGGTTTTACAGATTCATAAAGCTATAATATTTGGGAGCTAAACTGTGTCTGAAAAATAATTTACTTTATGTTCATCATGGTATGCTACAAGTAATGGGAAAAAAAGACTAATCTAAATGCTTATGGTGATTACCTAACCCTGGGCCATTATGAAACGATGAATAATTATGGTCCCCAAACTGGGTAACTACATAGGAAAGGTTTATAATATGAGCATGATGATAAGCAATTATAATTATGATCGTCGAAACCAAAACAATTCATTCATTTTACAGATAAGGAAAGTGAAGCTGGATTTTGAAAATTAGATAAGGCTTCTCATCTATCTAGAATTAGAGAAAGACTCTGCTTCCAGATTTGGCTTTTATTCCCATATCACCCAAGGTCACTTCTCACCTGTCTTTTATTGTCTGCCTTGTCTTCCTCTTCCTTCTTACCCCTCCCTAGCATTCTTCCTTGTTCTGCCAAATTAATTCTGCCTCTATATTCCTGCAACGACTTATGTGTATCTTCACTTTTAAAAAAGTTATTAAAAAGTAACAAGTACCCAGGAATACAAAGGTAGGTTATTAACATATGAAAATAAAGGTAATACAATACATTAAAGAATGAAGGAAAACCCCACATGGTCATCTCAATTGACACAGAAAAAGCCTTTTACAAAATCTATTACTCTTTCATGATAAAAAATAAAACAAAATTCAGGAAAGTAGAAAAAGAAGGGAACTTCCTCAACATCTTAAAGGTATAACCCACATTTATGAAGAACCTACAGCAAACATCAAATTTAATGGTGAAAGACTGAATGCTCTACCCCCAAGATCAGGAACAAGAAAAGGATGCTGGCTTTCACCACTTCTATTCAACATTGTACTCAAAGTTCTAGTCAGAGCAATTAGACAAGAAAAATAAATAAAAGACACACAAATTAAAAAGAAAGAATTAAATCTATGTCCATTGATAGATGGTGTGATCCTATGTGTCCACAAAAGAATCCACAGAGCATCCACAAAAAGCTACAAGAGCTAACAATAAATGAATTCAGTAAAGTTGCAGGTACAAGAGGAACCCACAAAAACAGCTATGTTTCTATATGCTAGCAATGAAAAATCTGAAAAAGAAATTAAGAAAACAACTTCATTTACAGTGGCATTCTAAGTATAAAATACCTAGGAATAAATTAAACCAAAATGATAAAAGACTTATACACTGACAACTATAAAACATTGTCGAAAGAAATTTAAAAACAGCTAAATAAATGGAAAGATGTCCCATGTTCATGGACTGGAAGACAATATTGTTAAGATGGCAGTACTACACAAAGCAACCTGCAGATTCAATGCACTCTCTGTAAAAATTCTAATGACCTTTAGTGCAGAAAGGAGAAAGGCAATTCTCAAATTAAATATGAGATTGCAAGGAATCGTAGCTAGTCAAAACAATCTTGAAAAAGAAGAACAGAGTGGGAGGACTCACATTTCATAATTTCAGAACTTACTACAAACCCACATTAATTTAAAAAAAATTG
This sequence comes from Mormoops blainvillei, assembly GCA_004026545.1. Taxonomy (NCBI): domain Eukaryota; kingdom Metazoa; phylum Chordata; class Mammalia; order Chiroptera; family Mormoopidae; genus Mormoops; species Mormoops blainvillei. Next base: position 97,678 of record PVJD01005123.1, on the reverse strand, counting down.
TGGTACTGGCATAAGGATGCACATATAGACCAAGAGACTAAAGTTGAGAATGAAGAAGTGAACTCATACATGCATGGCCAATTGATTTCTGACAAGGGCGCCAAGACCTTTCAACGGGGAAAGAACGGTCTCTTCAACAGATGGTCTTGAGACAATTGGATAGCTACTTGCAAAAGAATTAGGTTGGACCCCTACTTCACACCATGTACAGAAATTAACTCACAGTGCATCAATTACTTAAAAACAATAACAAAAATCACGTAAGAATAAATGATAGGGGTACATCTATATGACACTGGATATAACACCAAAAGCATGAGCAACAAAAGAAAAGATACATTTCACTTCATCAAAATTAAAAACTTCTGTGCATCAAAGGATATTACCAGAAAAGTGAAAAGATAACCTACAGGATGGAACAAATATTAGTAAATTATATACCTGATAAAGGTCAAGCAACCAGAGTATAGAAATTTGTGTAGCTCAACAAAAGGGCAAACAATTCAGTTTTTAAAAATGGGCAAAGAACTTGAATATTTTCTCAAAGGGAATATACAAGGGCCGCAAGTTCATGAAAAGATGCCCAAAATCATTAGTCATTTAGGAAATGAAAATCGAAACCATAATTAGGTTCCACTTCACACCACTAGGATGGCTATAATAATAATTTAAAAAGCCCAATAACAAGTGTTGGCGAGAATGTTTGAAAAATTGTAACCCTCTCTCCTCCACCGATGGTGGGAATGTAAAATGGTACAGCTGCTGTGGAAAGCAGCTTGGAAGTTTCTCAAAAAGTTGAACTTATGAACCAGCATCATCTCCCCACCAGCTCCCCTTAGCACCTGGGACACATCCTAGGGGGGGCCAAGAGGACTGAAAACAGGTACTCAAACAACTTTGAGTACACACACTTACGGCAGCACCTATACAGCAACCCAAAGATGGGAACAGCTCTAATGTCCTGAATGAACGGATTATAGTATACATTTAGGAAATAAAATATTATTTAGCTATAAAAAGGAATGAAGTACTCATACATGCTACAAACGAAAAAACCTTGAAAATATTCTTCTCAGTGAAAGGAGCCATGCACAGAAGATCACGTGCTGTCTTTGCATTTATATGAAATGTCCAGAACAGAGAAACAGAAATCCACTGGGACGAAATGCATATTGGTTAGTTGTCAGGGGCTGGGGTGAGGAGAAATGGGGAGAAACTGCTTAACATGTGAGCGGTTTTAGTTTAAAATAATGAAAATATTTTGAAACTACCTAGGTAATGATTGCACAACATTCCGAATTCACTAAATGCCACTAAATTGTTCACTTTAAAAGTGCTCATTTAATGTCATGTGCATTTCACCTAAAAAATTTTTTTTTTTTTTGGAAAAAGTATGAAGTACAAGAAATAAGAGTGATTGAAACCCACCTTAAAGGATAATAAATACATCTGTGAATGGATGTTCTACACTATTTTTTTGTTTATATAACCACTCTTCCTGCTATTTTGGGAACTCCGCGCAGCTCCAGCTCTTAACTACAGCATTCAGTGGGAAAAATAATTGAATCAAAGAACGCCATGTTTTTGGGAGCCATGCAGGTTGAGGTTGTCCCGGTCAAGAAAGGGTGGTATTAGCGCGCCATCTAGTGGTTAATTGATGAACTTCAGCAAAACCTTAGCCAGTACATATTAACCCTGTAGCTGTTTTCTGCCTTTTCTTTGAGCTGAGTGGTTTAGGTCACTAGCCATGGAAACAAAGGACGGAGGTTACGCGCCCTCTTGAAGACTTCAAATTCTGAAATAACGAACGCTCTTAATACCCTGGATCCTTTAGGAAACTGAGCCTGAAGCAGAGGTATGTCTGCTAACGCCACACTCCCAGGATAGCAAAAGCGGAGGGAAATGGGCAGCGAGGCAGAGAAGGAGGGAGAGCAAACATCAGGTGGCACGTAGCCCGGCAGGTCAGAGCTTTGGGACCACTGGGATGTCCTTAGAGAGGCCGCAGGAATCTCCCGGGTCCCCAAATGGTGGCGGTGCTGGTGATGGACCTGGGGAAGGGATGTAGGGCATTTCCTGCCTCCTTCATTCCCTTAAAGTTACCCCCAGAGGAGCGTCTTCTCTAGCCTGCTCTGGGCACCATGCAGAGCCAGGCCCTGCCGCGATGACTTGGCCCCACAACAACGTCATAATTCCCTTAAGGGCACATGGTCACTCCTGGAAGGCAGCTATGGAACACCATAAAACGTCCTTTCCTGGCGATAGAACACTTTCCCCTGCCACCTTGGAGAAAGCAGCTGGTGGAATAGGTCTTCCTAGAGAGCTAAACCTGCTGGAGAGAATCCAAGAAGGCTTAAAACCTGGGTCTGCACGCATGTCAGCCTCAGTGGCTTGCTTGTGCAAACACGCGTGCGCACGCACACACACACACCCCATTTCTCCTGTCGTGGGCCATCACAGCTCTTCTCTCAGAAGTTACTCACAACTACCTTATTTATTAATGAGACACAAATGTACAGCTAGCTCTGTTGCCTTGTCATTGGGTCCTATTTACAAGCACTGCTATAGTTGTCAACCAAAGTTAAACGTGGATTATAATAAAGAATATAAACCATTTATTTGGGCAAAAGCAACTGTTGCTCAGGAACAGATTCAGTTATCAACCTAAATTGTACTTGGAGGAAGGCAAAGAAAGCCAGAGTATTAAAGGCAAAAGTACAATCTGGAATTGGCTGTTTAACACGTAGATGGGGAATTCAAAAGGGATTGGTCAGGTCCCAGGACGCAACCCTGACCTAAGCATTGACATGGAAATGGAGTCGGGTGAGTTCCCATGATGTTTGCCCAAGCTCCCAAGTCCTAAAAGTCCAAACTGCATCTGGGTGTTGACTTAAGTCTGGCTCTTTAATGACCCCCTGACTCCATTTTTGGGCCCCCTAATATTAGTGACTAGGTTTTAGATATTTTTGGTTCGCATAGTTTTTAAGAGGAGTTGGGGGCGAGGAGGGAAGGGGTTAGTTTAAGGAAGGGCCAGAGTTGATTCTATCATTTGAACCTCCAACTGTCCGTGTATAAGTCAGGACAGTTACTGTATTTTGTCATGTGTAATGCACACCCATACCCATGTTTTTGACCCAAACTTTCAGGAAAAAAATCTTTTAATTTTTTAATTCAATTTTTAATTTATTTGTATCTAGAGACTTGTTTTTTGTATTATAAATGAATTTTAGCATTTATTTTTGAACATATTTTGGTACAAGAAGTTTTATGTAACAAATAATTACAAAACACAAGAACAGATTCAAGGTACAAGAAATTATATGTACCAGTAGCAAATCTGTGGTATTTATGCAACAGTGGTATCTATGCACTACTCTTTGGTAGTACTACCCATAATGCACATCCTTATATTTTTCACTCAAAAATTTGGGCAAAAAGTGCTAATTATTCATGGCAAAATACATTATCTCCATTTTACATAAATGTTAAACTCAGCCCTTGTCTTTAAAAATAAATATGAACTTCCAGTCAAGATGGTGGCACAGGCAGACATGGCTTGCCTCTTTACACAATGACATCAAAATTACAACTAAACTATAGAACAACCATCACTCAGAACCATCAGAAATCAAGTTGCGTGGAAGTCTGACAACTAAGGAATTAAACCGCATCCATCCTGGTAGGAGGGGCACAGATGCGGAACAGGCTGGCCCCTCACACACGTATGGTGGATAAAAATTTGGGAGGGATAACCCAACCCCACGCCAGGCCCCCAACACAGGGTTCCAGTGCTACGAAAAAAAGTCCCCACTACTTCTGACTACAAAAAACAGCTGGGATTGAGTCAGTAGAAGAAACTTCTGGAGTCCCAAGCAGTTCCTCTTAAAGAAGCACACACATGGAATCGCCTACTCAGACTCACTCCCTGTGAGCTCCACAGCTGCAGTGGCAGCTTAAAAGGCAGCAGTGGTACATAGGGAGAAACTGAAGTGTCTGGCATCAAGGCAAGCAGAGGCCATTGTCCCTTTTCTGAACTCTCCCCCGACAGAGCCAGCACGCTGGTGCCGTATCTGAGACTCCATCAACCTGGTTAACACTGTTTGACTACCCTGGAGATCCCCAGGGACTCCACCCAACCCAACTTATGGGCCCACTCAGGCTGCTTTTTCATGGGAATGGCTGGTCTTGGCTCATGCTTCACGACTTCCTAAATCCTATCAGACAAGCAATAGTTGGCCTCAGTGAGCCCCAGGCCTGGCACTAGCAGCAGCCAGCCTAGATTCACAGCTTGGTTTCACCTGGGAATCTCTAAGCCCAGCACAAGTAGCAGCCATCTCAGATTGCTTTATAGCTCAGACAGGGTGACCCTGGGCAAAACACAGGTGGGGGCTGACCTTGGCCTGTACCATCCAGGAAACCCTAGGGCTAGTACAGCCAGCGGAGAGCTACAAACTCAAGGCTGAACTATAAGAGGAGGATGTACTCAGCCCAAAGAAGGATGTACCTTGAGTGCTCAGCTTGGGTGATAGGGGAGGCTGTGCCACCAGACGCTACAGGGCACCTACTACATTAGGCCACACTACCAAGACACAGAGTCAAAGCAGCCCTACCTAATACATAGAAACAAACACAGGGTGGCTGACAAAATGAGGAGACAAAGAAACATAGCCCAAATGAAAGAACAGATCAAAACTCCAGAGAAAGAGCTAAACAAAATATCAGATGTAGAATTCGAAACATTGGTTATAAGGATACTCAAGGTGAGGACCTCAACAGCATAAAAAAGATCCAGTCAGAGATGAAGGATGCACTAATTGAAATAATGAACAATTTACAGGGAAACAATAGTATAGTGGATGAAGCTGAGAATCAAATCAGTGATATGGAACATAAGGAAGAAAAAAATAACCAATCGGAACACCAAGAAGAAAAAAGTATCCAAAAAAATGAGGAAAATAAAAGCAGCTTCGGGGACAACTTCAAGAGATCCAACATTCTCATCATGGGGTGCCAGAAGGAGGAAAGAAAGAGCAAGAAATTGGAAATCTATTTGAAAAAATAATGAAAGAAATCTTCCCTTATTTGGTGAAGGAAATAGACATGCAAATCCAGGAAGCACTGAGTCCCAAACAAGATGGATGCAAAGAGGCCCCCTCCAAGACACATTATAATTAAAATGCCAAAATTTAAAGATAAAGAGAGAACCTTAAAAGCGGCAAGACAAAAGAAGTTAGTTACCTACAGGGGAGTTCCCATAGACTGTCAGCTGATTTCTCAAAAGAAACTTTGCAGGCTAGAAGAGATTGGCAAGAAATATTCAAAGTCATGAAAAGGGGGGACCTACCTCCAAGACTGCTCTACCCAGCAAGGATATCATTTAGAATCAAAGGGCAGGTAAAGAGCTTTCCAGACAAGAAAAAGCTAAAGGAGTTCATCATCATTAAACCATTATTACATGAAAGATTAAAGGAACTCATTTATGAAAAAGATCAACACTATGAACAATAAAATGGCAAAAAATACAAATCAGTCAACAATTGAATCTAAAAAACAATGTAAGCAAACAAGAACAGAGACAGAATCATGGATACAGAGTGTTTTGATGGTTGCCAGATGGGAGGGGGGTGGGGGATGTGTGAAGAAGCGAGGGATTAAGAAGTACAAATAGGTAGTTACAGAATAGCCATGGGGATGTAAAGTGCAGTATAGAAAATGGAGTAGCCAAAGAACTTACACTCGTGGCCCTTGGTGGCCATGAACAATGGCCAATGAACAATGAACAGTGAACTTACACACATGAACTATGGTTGGGGGATTTTCTGAGGGAGTGGGGGGTCCTGGGTGGAGGGGGGGACAAAGGGGGAAAAATTAAGACAGCTGTAATAGCGTAATCACTAAAATGTAATTAAAAAAAGAATAAATATGAAGTGGTAGATTTCCTTTCTGGGTCTTCTGAAAACACGAGAATCATTCTGCTTCTCATGGAAAACCTGCATCCACTCCTGATTCCATGCCTGCCTTTTAAGACGAGAACACACATTACAGTGCAGTACTGAGTTCTGTTCACTTTTTCTATTTGGCAGCCAAGTAATATTATAGTTGAAAACAGAAGCACTGAAAAAAATTTATAACATATATTTTTCACTTTGAACTCGAATGAATTCAATAATAGGTAAAAACCAGTGATTTAAAATGAACCAACATTAAAATGGGAGTCTATACTTCCCCCTTGTGGTGAAATAGCAGTATCACAGGAATTTCGGTGTGCAGGTGAGGGAAAAAATGCGGTTATTTGGGGAAACTGATGGTTATTACACTGAGGGCAGAGAATTTAACTCTTTCATTGTCCCCTAGTGCCTCCCAACTCTCAGATTCGTTTTGAAACCAAGTAAAATGGACCTGAGAGTGTAGCTTTGAGCAGAGGAAGTATGAAGACTTAGCTCTGTGCTTGGTCCCAGGTAAGCACAGGCTGGGGATGCCCTCATTGTTAATTGAAATAACCTCAGCTAAAACACTCAACATGAAAGCTTTTAACTGCATTAGTACACGTCTTATTCTAGTTTATTTGATTCTATAAAAAATGCACACATCCTATGAATTTTAAAACCTTTTCAAACTACAAGTAACATACCTAAACATTGTTTCCTTCATTGGTAATTTCTTAGGAAAAACAGCACTTCGACACTAATTTTAGATTCCTGTCTTTGAATTAAAAATAATAATAATCTTGTTTTTTCTTCGCGTTATAATCTGGCTCCCTGGTTCCCAGATTTTTTTGATTTTTCAGGAGAAATTTTAAAAAAATCACAAATTGGATTGTCAGATTTTATTTTGCCAAATCAGGCACTTTAAAAAGTCAGTTTCCAAGTAGCATCATGATTTCAAAAAAGAGAATTTTAACACTCAGGGGGAAAAAATGTAGGAAAGACATTATTTCAAAATGAAGGGCCATCCTTCCCATTGAAAAACTTACTATCTTGTCATTTTCTTCACTTTGATGGCCCTCACATACTTTCCTACAAGTGGTCGGCAGCAAGCAGTAGATGACCATTTAGGAATCATTGAGTGAAGGCAGATAATAGGTATATTGGGTTATTTTCCAGATTAGCCAAAATCAATGCCATACCGAAATGTGACAAGACACAGAACGTAAATGTGTGAGTATTCAGATATTTCTCTTTTTCTTAGAAAAGTCCTGTTTCTCCCTCCTTGTATTTTGGTTTGTACTGCCATGGCGACAGGCAGTGCACATGGTGCCATGGGTGTGTTTCTACACTAATACTGCCAGGCCAGGAGCTGTCCCTTGGTTTCTGTGGTCCACACACTCTTGATTTTCCTCCTCCTTCCCTGGCCACTTCTTGTTAGTCCCTTGCAGATTTGTCCACTGCTACCCAGGGCCCAATCTGATTCTTACGGTGGTCCCATTTGAAGGCATGAAGACATCAATACATTCATTCTAAAAATTTTCTGCAAACTGAGAATCACGACGTCTTTCAAATGCTCTGAACCTGTGATTACACTCTTAGAGTACTATTTGCCTTCCCCTGGATGAGTTCGACTTTGTAGATGTTGCTCTCAGCATGGGGTAGATTCCAGGACCAGCATTCGGCAGAGTAGATCCAGCCCATTCTCTCCTTTGCTCTCTTGATTACATTCATGTGAACACTGCCCAGGATTATTTCTATTGATAAGCACGTCACTTGCCATTCTTAATGATTTAGCTTTTCTTTTTTCCCACACCTTCTGCTGCTAACCTATTTGATCTGTACTTATACGTTTGTATCTTATTATTCTGAATTTGTACCGTTGCAGGTATGTCTATTTAATATTAAACTGGCAAAATTAAAACTAGCTTGCAATTTTTTTAGTTGTGGGCCCAAATTCAATTACTATTGGAGTAGCTAGCCATGGGATGTGAGGTTTTGTTAATTTCTCAAATTTGTTTCCCTGTTTGAGAGACTGAAAACGAATGTACCCACAGAAGCCTCAAATGGCTCAAGAGATCTGGAGGTTAATAGCAAACATGGGAGGCCAACTCTCTCTAAATATTGCAAATGACCTAATTAAAAAAAAATCCTAGCTAATAAGGGTAGAGTCGACTTTCTGATAGAATATGGGTATTTCAGTTTCTTGGGACTGTTACAGATTATTACAAATGCAGTGGCTTGAAAAAACATGGAATTTGTTTTTCTTTTATGGATCTACAGGCTGGAATCCAAAGCCAAGGTGTCCGCAGGGCTGTGCTTCCTCTAAGGCTTTAGGGGAGACTCCCTCCTGGCCTCTTTCAGTTTCTGGTGGCTCTGGTCCTTCTTGGGCTTCGGCCCTGTAATTCCAATCTCTGCCTCTATTTGCATGTGGCCTTCTCCCCTTCTGTGTCTTCTCTTTCGTCCCTTGTAAAACACTTGTCATTGGATGGCCCACTTGGGTGATCCAGGATGCTCTCACCTTAAGATCTTTAATTATGTATGCAAACACCCTTCTCCCAAATAAGGTCACATTTACAGATTAGGGAATAGAATGTGGATATATCTTTCGGGGGCCGCTATTCAACCTCCTACAGGGGACCATTCTATGGCCACAAGGTCCATGATACCAAGGACTCTGGATGTTACTTCAGTTGGCTTTTTAGTTTTACCTTTTAAGCTTTCTTTATAAGCTAATCATTGGTCGCCGCCAATTACTCACCCTACCCCCACAGATTCTTTTTCTCTTCTTTTGTAGCAATTCGCTTGTCTAATCTAGCTGGAGTTGGAGAATTTGGATTTCTTGGCACAGACAACACATTTTTTCTGGGTGGTCTCCAAACAAACTATTTGAACTGGATCTCGATTTCTGATCTGTTCTCATTACTGAGCAGCTGCATTGTGACAGGAAGGCCGTGCAGGTCTAGTGCTAATGACCTCACCATTTGAAGCATCGTAGGCTGCATCTGTAGAGAGGCCTGAAAAGTGAGTTTTAGCCTGGCCTACGTTGTGGGCCTAGTTTCTGGGTGGCAATCCTTTATTACCTTGGAGTTCAACAAACATCTTTTCCCTGTGTGAGATTTGTGTCTTTAGAGATTGATAACTTTTGATAATTGGAAGTTTTTCATTTTAAATATAAGCAAACTTATAAATCTTTTTCTTGATGTGCAGCAAAAAAAAAAAAAAGATAGAAACGTATGGCAGAAGACCGCTTATTTAAAGTTTAAGTACAAGCTTGTAGATAGACACATATGTAGCAGAAGTATAAAGCAATGCATAGAAATAAGTACTAAATCAGGATGGTGGTGACTTCTTGGGAGAGAGAAGTGGATGGGATTCAGGACAAACGAGAATAGCACCAGTTTTATTAGTAATACTATTATTTTTCTAAGCTAAATGGCAGGCACAAAACCAAGGTCATTTGGAGGTCACCCCTTCTCCGCCCACTGGGCTTTTTCTATTTAGGGAGAATGCCTTAACCTACAGAAGCTTTACCGTCACTTTCAAGATTAACATCAGTTTCACCAGTAGACCCTCAGCAAGAGCTCTCTCTAACTTCGGATGGAGCATGAGAGCTGCACTGACTTCATCACTGTTTTCTTCTTCTGTGTTACTGTGGAAGGCTGAGGAGTAAAGAGGAAAGGAAAAGAAAGCTTTGTTCTTTTGATATACATTTTCTTAGAATTTTGCAGTCACAAAGATCATATACTATATTTCTAGGTGGCAAGTTGAAGTGATCAGTTGCTAGTGGATTTTATAGATATATACTAATAATTTATCGGCTTTCCCCCTTGTTTTATTCATTCTCAGCAAATACACTATTTATGCATGAGACACTCACGCGCATGGGCTCTTACCCCATGAAATGTTCACATCCTTTTTCCCGACTAATTAGCAATAGGGCTTGACAAACCGTCCTCTTTGAAAACTGAGCAGGAACAGGCTCCTCTCTAGCTGCGGTGTGTCAGTGTCAGAGTAAATTAAACTCGACAATTACACAGAAATTTACATAAACCCCAGCAGCTTAGCAGCAGCTTTGCTGCGTGTTCAGGCGCTTTGACTCTAGTTAAGGAAAAACGAGGAAGGAGGGGTAACATGCACAGCCATTCCCATAAAGGAAGATCCTCTGAGTTTGAGCTTAGTCTGGTCTTTCTTCTTTTCTCATAGCTCCCCTCCTAAGCTAAGATTATTTTTCTGGTAGGAGAAAAGGTGGCTAATTCTCAAGAGCAGTTGGGTGCTTGCCCAGTGACCAGTGAGGGACTTGCAGTGTTTTCACTTCTAAGAGGGCAGAGACCCAGCGTGTGACAGTATCTCTCGCAATTATGAACCATAGCCTTTTCTCTTCAGATGTGGTTTGAATTGCTCATGGAGCAAATTAGACTCAGCTTTCGCTTGGTCAAGTGGCTTACTCCCTGGGAATAACTAGATACTTCCCCTTGGTTGTAACCAAATTGGAAGATATTCTAAATGAAAAATAAGGAATGACCCGACACATCAGTGCAGCTTTGCTGATCCCTGCAGTGTCGAGATGGCCACGGGAATGGATGGAGCATGGAAGGACTTTCCCATTCTGTTGAGCATTTAAAATAGATGTATTATAGGGCACTGAGAATGTACCACAAATATAATTTTGATTAATTACAAATATTCTGTTAAATTTATGTAATGATAGCAAATATTGAGAGTTTATACTATACTAAGGATATTTCATAGGTATTTTTATTGAACCCTTACAATAACTTTCTGAACTGGAAATTGTTTATCTACACTATTACAGTGAAAAGAACCCAAGATTCAGGGACGTTAAGTGAAGTGCCCAAAGTCACATAACTAATGAGTGACATGGTTGGGATTTAAACCCAGGGCTACCTTTGCTTTGACTACCACACTCCAAAGCTCCCCCCACCCCCAACAGTGCTTTGTTTTTGTATATAGGCTTTAGTTCAGAGGAACACTAAAGAAGAGAAAATGTTACATTCGCTTGTCAAAGAAGTTGTTGGGAAATCTACAGGCAAAGGGTAAAGGCAGTCTCTTGCTCATTAGGAAAAGAAGAATTGAAATTAAGTAAATTGGGCAATATTGCCTCCAATCTTGTCCCTGTTCGGGTCTGGCTCCTTGTTGAAGTGCTTCCTCTCCCCTCCGACCCCCTTGCACCCTCTTTGCACCTCTGACGAAATCACCATTAATTCTCCGTGAGACTCAACACGTGTTAAGTGTCCCTGCCTTGTAACTAACAATTTCTATGAACAGTAGTCACTGGAGACCTGGCATACTTTACTTCAAAGGCTGCAGCCCAAGTGTTTATGAGCCATTTCCATAAAACAGGAAATGGCTTGTTGTTTTCAGAACAGTTTCCCGGGCATTAATCTCCTGGCCAAAAACCACAGGGTGTGTAGCTGTTACCTGGCTTCACAGATGGAGGACTACAGTTTTTGCATCCTGATCCTACATTTCAATGTGCTTTCAAAGAAAGGCTCACTGACAATTGCTGCAGCCATGGATGTAGTTCAGGAGTGGTGTTCTTTTAAAGATCACTTAAAGTTTGGCCTTGAAACCTGGAGAGAGGGTAAAAATCACTCGTCCCTTCCTATTCTGCTTGGCTACTCATCCATATAAGGTTAGTGTTTTCTTCTGATTTTCTGCGTGATTAATAATCTTAGCTAAAATTGCTTGAGTGTTTATATTGCGCCAGATCCTAAGCTTTGGGAGCATGAGTTCTCAGAACTACTCTAGGAGAAGGGCTCGCTTGAAAAGATTGCATGGCGCCTTTCTCAAGGCGATGCAGTGTGTCCGACTCCACAGCCCTCACATCTGACCCTTCCAAGCCGCTGCCCCTCATCGGGTAGGCGCTGAAAACGTTTACTTTTTGTACTAAATCCTGCTGTCTGATTAGTCCAGAGAAATATTGTTGTTGAGAAGCTCGTATTTCACAAGCTGCATGGATGGAAAAGAGAAAGGGTTTAGTGAGAAAGGTGAGAGAAGAATAAAAACATTCGATGCAATGTGGGCATTGTACTGGCAATTCTGAGGAAGTGGGCCTGAAACCGTGCTGCTAGACCCAAGTTCCGGGGACAGGGAAAACTCAGGGAAGTCAATGGCCAGTGAGGATATGAGCTGGACCAAAAGCAGTTCATGTTAACTCCTCCTGAGGGCCTCCTTTCTCAGCCTTTGAAAGTAGAGCCCTGGCTGTTTGCTCTTTGCTTCAGCACAGTTTTGCAGTGAATCATTAGTTTCATTTACTCATTCAGCATGCATCTTGACCCAACCATTGATGTAGGGTATTATGCTTATACCACAAGGAATTAAATGCGTGCCTGCCATCAGGGAGCCCGTCATCCTGTGGGGACAGCCAGTGGAATGGCAATGGAAGGTGGTGACAAACAGCATGGCTGTGGACTGAAAGGAAGTGAGTTTCTATCTGAGCTCCACACACACAGGCTGTGCAATCATGAATGAGCCACGCAATTCCTGTAATCCTCAGTTTCCACGTCTACACACTATCATGTTTAATAGGAGTGGAAATAATGCATGTAAAACATATAGCAGTCTTCCTGCCATGTTATATGTACTCAAAAAATGTTAGTTCCTCTTATCATGTGAAGAAATAGTTACCTTTCATTATTCGAAGTGCTATAATAGAGGTACATGTTATGAGAATAAATTCTGTCATAATCATGAAGATGTCCAAAATGTCAAAAGATTTTATCCAAAATGCCAACGATCACAGGTTTTTCAAACAAGATCAGGTTGGCGAGACATTGCAAACAGAAGCCGCAGCATCTGCAAAGGCATAGGGACTGAAGAGAGCGATCAGCCTGTTAAGGGATCTGCGAGGTGGTTGGTTGGAAGGAGCGGAAGAGAAGGCACAGGTGATGGAGAGGGAGCTTGAGGCTATGTCTCAAGTCTCAAGGGCCTTGTGAGAAGACTGTATCCCTAGCAAGTCCTTTGAGATCACCAAATGAAGCTACAAAAGTATCAGTCACACCTCTAAAAACCAATGGGAGCAATTTGGGGTTGACAAAGAAGATTTTTAAAACCACAAAGACTGTTGTTTTCCAAAGAGCTTTGACCTGTCAAGGAAGCAATATTTTCCAAAGGAAGGGAAGGAGGAGGAGGAGGCCAGGCACCTATTGTTTTAAATCTATAGATTCATTGCCTCCTTCTCTGCATTAGTTTGTTCTCTTTCCCTTTTGATTTCTAACCCCCAAACCCAAGAAAAATTTAAACCCCAGCGAGCAGAATAGGAAGGATGTTGATGCGCCATCCAGTTTTCCCTAATTGTTCTTTGAAAAGACATGTGGTGGTAGATCTGGTGAAAGTTGTTCGGGCCAAAAAAATTTTTTTTAAACTAAACCCACAAAGATCTTAGCACTTTCGGTGTTTCTACTGTAGTTACTACCCATGCCAAATGGTGCCTTGGATCTTAAGTGACCTGCAAATGAAACAGCAATTTGGGAGACCAAAAAATAGGCCCGTGAGCATAACATAATGTTTATTGCTGTACAAAATGACCTCCTTCTAAGGACCGAGAGACGCTTCGATTCTCCTGGAATGTTGCTGTCCTGTTCGCTCCTGTTCACTGGCACTGATCGTCCTGACTTTCAGGTGTGAGACGAAATCAGTGAAAAAGGAAAAAGAAACTTCCCTTAATCAGATGGTTTTGAGGACTGGGTTTTTCTTCTTCAATTTTCAACTGAAGGTAAGGCTTATTCCACTTCTTTTGGCATTAAATGTAAGGGTTTTTTGTTTTTTGTTTTTTCCATCACTGGAAGTCCTCCTGAAATGTGAAAGGCCAGCCCTGTGAATTCCCTGCTAGAAAGCATAAGTGGATTGCATCAAGCTTCCGGGTCACTTTATCCCAGCCGAATGCTCATTTCAGCCTGTTGCAGACCTCATGGTGAGGCCTATCTGTGCATGCCAAGATGTGCCGGGGGATGTTTTTACTTCCATCCTTGTTATGGACTGAATTGTATCCCCCCTAAGTGACAGCAGCATCTGGAGATAGGACCTTTATGGAGGTAAGTAAGGGTAAATGAAGTCATAAGACTGGGACCTAAGCCAATAGGATTGATGTCCGTATCAGAAGAGAAAGAGAACGAGAGCTCTCTGTCTTCATGAACACACGGAGAAAAGGCCAGGTGGGCACACAGCCAGGAAGAGTGGCCTCTGTGGAGTGGTCTTGGACTTCCAGCCCCCAGGGCCAAGGGAAAGTAAATGTGCTGTGTAAGCCACCACTCCGTCTGTGGTATTTTGTTATGGCGGCCCTGGCAGGGAATACACTCTTCTCTACATGATTATAATGAAGATAAAGATAATGAGGAAGATTTCTCTTTGCTGAGAAATGGCTATGTGCCCGCCTTTGTGCTTGGGTGCTTGGACAGTGTCTTTTAGTCCAGGTCACAGCCCTGTGAGGGGGACTTGTCTCATCAGTTGGCACTTCTTTCTCACAGGAGAGTCAAAGAATTGCTGTGGCCAGGGTCTCTGACCTGCCACTCAGCAAGACACGGTCATTCAAGGAATCCTTATAAAGTAGAAAAGGTTATTTTTAAAGCACACGTGAAAATAATATCAGTAACTTAACTCACCAATTTGAATCTCCAGATTCTGCCATTCAGATCCCAGGCAATGCGCTTATCACATAATGAGGATAAAAGTTGCACTTAACAACTTACAGCCTTATTTTATGAGGCACGTCGGAGATGAGAGGCCCGCTGCTGACTCAGACAAGGGGTTGTAGAGATGTATTTTCTACAGCAGAGGGCAGCCGATGCCTGTGAGAGAGAGAAGATTCCCCCCACCCAGATTTCAAAAGTATGCTGATTTCCCCCCTTCGTTCTGATACATTTTTTTTCCTGAAAATTCATTATCAAAATGTAAAATTGTGTTTTTAGATGAGTCCCAGTAGGAAATCATCTTGAAAAATTACTTTTGATAATATAAAGCCTGCCAAGGAGCTTTCCGACAGGATCCTTTCCCCAGAGAATGATCCTCTAGTGTTAGAGAATAAGAAATCCTAATTTATTTTGTCTTTGTTTAACCATAGACTTTTTTAAGTTATAGAAAGTTTCAACCATGTCAAAAAGCACCAAAGACATTAGAACAGATAAAAGAGTACCCGCCACTCAGTGATGTGAAGCAAATTGTATTAGATTTTAATTTGCATTTCCTAAGCACTTGCAAACTTGACGTATTTACCAGCAAAGTCTGAATGAAAGTGATGACTGACGGAGACGCGGAACAGATGTCAGAAGGTTGGAGTTGTCATCTCATACTTATTTCTAACTCACTGAAAGATCATGTGAACAGTGCTTCACCTGCATAATGAAGCATATTGTTGGGTCAGACAACATGGATTTAACCCTGATTCTGCCTGCGCCTTGCTTTATGTGACTTGGGCAAGCTCCTCACCCTCTCCAAGGCGTGGCTGCACAGCCCTATGAAATATGTTCTGATAACAGTGCCCACTTCATGAGGTGATAAGGATTCACGGAGAATTGCACGTAAAGCATTGAACACTGCATTCTGGCACATGATAAATGTGCCAGGACATTAACGTCCTTACACTTCACTCGACTTCTTCATGTTTGAAATGAGGGATTTAGAAGATACCTCCGAGCCTACTATCCACTGAAAATGTCAAATTGTATGTGTGCTTTATTGTTAATGCCCAGGTTGGGCCAGAGGTACTGGAGCAACAGAATCCTCTCTACTCTTGGTGTCAGGGACATCAGAGGCGTTGATAGTGCATGATATAAATCATACCTATAAATCTGGTAAATTAGCTCCAGGGCAAAAAGCTGGTGACTCTTACTCTATCATGCTCTTTCATGTATTTTTCTCCTCAGTTGTTTTAATCTTGAGGGCTATATGGTATTTCTGTGTTCAGTTCTGTTCAATGAGAATCACTTATTGGGTGCCTAAAATATATAAGGTACTTGCTAGTCACTGTGGTGGAAAGATAAATGAGACCCATATTCTCCCCATCACGAGACTATAACCTAGCAGAGGAAGATAAGATGTGGTTACGAATATCCAAAATGTAAGAAAGAATGTGAAGAATAGTGTCAGTAAAATTTACTCTGAGGGGATAGAGAAAAATATTAAGACTGTACCAATGAGCTTTCAAAGTGGGTAGAATTTGAATAAAATGAAATGGGGTGAACATGGGCATGTAGAGAGGAACATTCTAGACCCAGAAGGGTTCAGAAATGGGCGAGGCCAGTTTTGCGGTCTGGACTGGCTAAAGCAGAGGTTTCAGGATCAGGTACAGCAAGAAATAGGACTGAAAAGATAAATTGGAGCCAGACCGTGCCAAGTTAAGGACTCCTGGCTTCAGGAGGAGTGGTGAGGTCAGAACAATGTTTGAGGGGCTGCTGCAGGGAACAGATGGAGGTGGAGGGAAAATAGGGAGGGGACACTGGCAAGAAATGAATTCAGTGGTCTACTGAGCGGGGTTACAGACCCGAGTCATGCCCCTGGTGTTAGAAAGAGGATAAGGATGTGAGAGAAATTATGGGGTGCATCATTCATTTATTCATTCATTCAACTTTTGTTAAACACCTGCCTCATATGGGGAATTTGATGAGAAATCAGAGAATCCTGCATCAGGGTGGGAGGAGATAATTTAGTCACTACTTTGATTTTCAAGAATGTTTGTCATGGTGGTAGGGAAGGGGTGGCCAGCGAGGGAGTGGGAGAAGTGAAGGATAATAATGCCATTAACAGAGATAGTCAATAATGCAGAAGAGGCCATCATTTCAGGCGGAATTCAGCATCTACATCTGAATAGGTGAATGAATCCATTCATGAGAATTAAAGGATACATTAACGCGTGGAGCAACCGATGGAGAGATGGGGACTTGGCCGCAGTGCATGGCTTGGGTACCTAACTGTTCTATTGTAAAGTCTTGCTTTATGGTTAAATCTTTCTGAGCAAAGTAGTCTCTCAATATTTTAAAACATTTTTATAAGCAAGGGCAAAGAGTGAGGAAAAGCAAGTTTCGGAGCTTAATTTTTAATTCTATAGACCTACATGGCAGAGTTCAGAATGATAAGATTGGCAGCCAAAATCTGCAAACAGAAACATTCACTCTGTATTTTTATACATCTTTTAATATTTTTTAGCTTTTAAATCAAAATTCTGTTGCTCTGGACTTGGCTTTCATCCAGTGTTTTTACTTTTTTTTTACTTCTGATGTTATGCCAATTCTCTATACATTAGTGTTTGTGTATATGCCTGAGAGAGAGAAAACGAGAGAGAGAGAGAGAGAGGCTGACTTCATGTTGGACTACTTTCTGAAACTGCTCAATTTTTTGTTAGAACAGGTTCCTCCCTATAAAATATTTTAAAAAGCCATCTAGTTTTATTATGCAGCTCTCTAAGTTTTATAATCACTGATGTGGCTTTCCCCTAAAGCCCTAGAGGCAAAGAATGAAGCTTCTGACCCCATCCTGCCAGCCCAACTTCCTCTGAATCAAATCTAAGGATTTAAGACTTAAAAGGACTGAATGATGTCCGCAGATACAGGAGATGCTCACTTTGGGAGCTCAGGATCCGAGAGCCTGACAGGTTGCCCCACTCTACCTTCAGACCTGCCAGTCAAAGAGCAAGCCCGTATCCTTCTCCTCAGTCTTCAGACCTCACATTTGGTCCCCACAGTGGATTTCGAGGCCTGTGCCGTGGAACGGTTGAGGCTGTGCAGTCTTCTGTGCCATCGGGGCAGGCAGGGTCCACGCACTGGCCAGCCTCAGGGGAAGTCAGTCCTGACTGGGAAGCTTGGGGAAACTGCAAAATATTCAGGATCATCTAAATTCTGTACAGATGGCCTCACCTAAAGAATATGTGTTTTCCACCATAATTTGGTTTTAAATAGGAGATTTGTAGAGTCATCTTATCTAAACGTTTTTCCCAGAGAGGAGCTAAAGACGAGGTTTCTGCGCTGGGCGGTGGTGGAGGGTGATGCTGCATGGCTTGTTCCACTTGGACCGGGCGCCCCTGGCCACCCCCGCGGCAGCGGTGCTTGTCCAGGAGAAAGAGCCCTCTGTGCAGCCTCGCTCTCTTGGTCGTGCCGTTATTATCCTGCCCGCACTTGGTTCTGGGCTGGGTCTGTGAGTCTGAGTTCCAGAGCATTGTGGAGCTGGGCCTTCTGTTTATGTGGCACTGAGTGTGCAGGGTTGAGGCTGGGGAACCGCTGGTTACACAGTCTGTAGCCATATGGCCAGTCGCTGTCTCTGGCATGTTAGTTCTGCCACATCTTGTTGGATGCAAATTTCTGACTTGGCATTAAACATACAAAGGACTCCCAGGACTCTCCCGGTGGCAGAAAGAGACTGCACATTCTAGAAAACGGAGACCGTTACTTTTAAAGAGGGGCAGTTTGGTCTGAAATGAGAAAATTGTCTAGCACACAGTAGGTTTGTGAGGAAATGATTCCTAGGTTATAGCCCAGCCTGCCACCAGATCATCTGTGCAGCGTAGAGTAAGTGATGTGACCTCTCTGGGCTCTCATCTCTTCATTCAGAAAATGAGATGGTTAAAATTAGAGGAGTTTTCAAAGTGTGCTTCACAGACAGACTACACACTAAGTGCCGCCGCGCTTGCTATAGTGCAGATTTTGGGCCCTCACTCTGATAGGCCAGTCAAACATCTAGAAGTGGCCCACGAGACCTGCATTTTTTTTTTCTTTTAAACCCTCACCCGAGGGCATGTTTATTGATTTTTAGAGAGAGAGGAAGGGAGAGAGAGAAACATTGATTGATTGCCTCCCTCATGCACACCGACCAGGAATTGAACCCACAGCCTAGGTATGTGCCCTGACTGGGGATTGATCCTGCAACCTTTGGTGTGTGGGCCAACGCTCCAACTAACAGAGGCATGAGGCCAGGGCTCCAGGCCTTTCTCGATGCACACAACACATCAGGGACCATAGGACAGGACGCTTTCTCAGGTTCCCTGTGCTATTATAACTACAGGGCAGAATTGGCCTGAGACAAAAACAGGAAAATAAGCTTGGCCAAGCTTTGTTTTCCCACTGCCTTTGGGACACGACTCACACTGCAGTCGCTGGCTTACTCTTTCTTCCACCTCACCCACCACCACTGCCTACCCTTACACTTCCAGGTCTAAGGCCCAGCCTGTCTGAGCATGTTGTCTTTTCCTGCACTTACTAACCCTAACCAGCCATGCCTGCAATTATCTCCTCACACCCTCTGCATCTGCCAATATGTGAGGTCAGTCAGCCAGCTAAAAGCATTTTGGAGACCACTCAGTGTTGCACAGATAGGAGGTGCCCATCCGGTGGGCTTACTCGGGCCTGGACGAGGGCGTAAGCTGAGGGCACTCCTCTGGCCAGAATCCTCATCCGTTACCATCAAGACGTGAGTTTTCTAGAGACAGTGTCCGATCCAGGGAAATGATTCTTCTGGGGGATTTTCAGACCCCGTTGGAGGTGGGAGGGCAATCTCCCGGCAGATGGGCGGGGTGGCTACTTCTTGGAAGACATGGCCCTTTGTTTGGGGCTCTCATCAGTAGGCAAACGCTCCCACACGAGATCAGTTCTTATAAAAAGGCATAGCTTCATCTGCATGCCTTTACAGAGAAGAGATTCATGTAAAATATCTCAAACCTCATGGAGAAACTCAAAACACCTAGAGGCCAGTCCAAATTTTCAACAACCCTTCCCACATGTCTCAGCTTTGATGCATGTGAAAGCATAAGCCCTCCCAGCGTCCTAACAAAACATAGTTTCCAAGTATGCAATTCACACCTGTTGCCTGAGTTTTTTCAGGGTCTTTAAGATTGAAAGAAACATGCACTAGAAGCTATTTCTCCTGGTTTCAGAAAAATGAGGGATTTGGTCATAACATTGAGATGTTCACTCTGGAATTCTCTCGTGGGGCTCTCAATTGAGTTGCCAGTGAGTGGCATTCAAACAACCGTAGCAATTTAAGAGAACTGAAAGGATCTCGGTGAGCTGCCGTGGTCTGCAGATTATTTTCTTTTCAGTTAAGGCAAACCCATGAAGATACAATTTTCTTAGATAAAGTATGGACCAAGCCAGTTTGGTGAGTGCTGTGGATGGGCTTGGAACCCACCAATCCCACCCTTACTGGGAAGTGCAATGAAGACAGCCGTGGCCGATAGGGTCTCTCACAACACACACACATGAGCAGGTAATCACAGATCTCAGGAAAAGGCTCTATTAGTTTCACCAAATGTGTGTGTGTGTGTGCGTGTGTGTGTGTGTGTATATATGTATGTATTGCATCAATAATAGCAACAGCACTAATATAATAGTACTATATGACTAATGACTAACATTTATTCAATGCTTACTATGAACCAGAACCTGAACTAAGCTTTTTATGTATCTAACCTCATTTATTTTCATTTAATAGTGGGTACTATTATTATTTCCATTTGTCCAATGGACAATTTGAAATTTAGAGACATTAAATAACATTGAAAATCACCCAGCTATCGAGTGCTAGAAGCAGAGCCCAAGCCCAGTGTCTGCTCTCTTAAAATAGTAGAAAGTACAGGCAATAAATACAGGAAAAACAAACCCAGACCCTGCAATGCAGAAGGAACTATTTGTAACATCACTGTTGTGTAGCTGTTCCAGATTTTCCCCTATGAATATTATATATAAAAGACATATATATTTATATACATATTTATAACCTTTTTTTTTTCATTTCACAATATATAGCTTAGAAATATGTCTATGTAATCGGAGTTTTAATGACAGGCAGTATAACTGTCTGGCCGGTCACTCCAGGCCCTCTGAGTTTTGGCAGCAGAAAAGTGCTTATCCAGCATGATGCCCACAAAGCGCACAGGCAACGGTTTTATAAAACGAAAAGCTGGGCACCCAAGTAGATATCAAGACCACAAAGTCCACCGGCTTTGAAACCTATTCCAGCACATTCTCACATTCCTATATTTTACAGACAAGGGTAATGATCCCAGGAATTACCGCCCTCCAGCTTTAGGGGAGTAAAAAATGAAGGCTTGTTTTGCAAGTAATGTGATGCCAGACAGCTGGCCCAACAGTCAACAGTGCCAGGCCTTCTCTGAAGGCCAGTGCGGGCCCCCACCTCCTTCTCACCACCGAATGTCAAGTGAGCCCCAAACCAGGGAAATCTGTCCCTCTACAGGATATATAACTGCAAGAGGAAAGCAGGTTTTGCTGGCTTGTGGTTTCCTAGACTCTTAGACCGTTGAATGCAGCCTGCGCATTGGCAGTTGAAGAACCCGAGAGAAACCACCAGGTTGGAATTGATTAGTTCCTGTTGGTCTCCCTCTTCCGCCAATATCAGTACCTGTGTCTTGATAAATAGACCCACGAACATGCTCCAAACACAAGGTCCTCGACAGCAAGCAATAAAAATGTGCCTTGACCCACTAAAATAAATTGTACCAAATGGAGTTATTGTTTCCATCTATTATTTATTAGTCATGTCCTATGGAGCAGCTAGTGGAATAAATATCTTTTTCCAGTGGAAAATGAATGTATGACCTGTGAAGAATAACTCTACAATCAAATGCAGTAATGATCACAGAACAACTATTCCCCCCAGCTTGAGCCAACTTTAATTCTCTTTCTACCCAGAGAAAAATTCCTGTTGCAGATTAATGCATCTCTTTTGCCACTTGATCTTTTCTCAGTCCATACCTCAAGTTATCTTTCTCTCCTGTTCTTTCTCTTTCTGACCACCATAAAAAATTTTCCAATAGCTCCTCCCAAGTGCCGTAGTTAAAGGAATATGAGCGAGGCTGATAGGCCTTTAAAGAAACAGAGTGCTCCAAGAATAGGTTTTGAATTGATTCAAAAGAATGGCCACTTTGATACATTTTATTTGAAATGAAAGAAAATGTGTCACCTAGTGAAAGTAGCAGTTTATTCAGGACGTCTCAAGAATGTACTGAGAATTTGCATACTTTGTCTCACTCCCAAACATGACTCAGAATAGATGGAATAATTTCCATCTATTACTGCCTAGCATATACTTGATAATTTTATAGGTATAAATTGCAGTATTAAAGATTAATAAAGTGGCAAAAACTGGGACTAGACTATTCTTTTAGTTATAGAAGGTAGTGCAGTGAGGGAGCACTCAATAATTTTTCAAGCCTTTTTGCTGTTAACATAACTCATGCAATATCATTTGCCTTATTCTATTTTATGATTATCAGAATTAAGAGTAGTTTAAAAATATAGGTTTTAGTTAGGTGGTGGACTTGCCTCCTCCATGAGCCTGGTAGAATAATGCTGAGTTGCCTTTTGAAATCCATGGTGCTTCCATTGACCTCAGACTTCAATAACACACTCCTTTTAGCCAGAGCGAGCTTTCTAAATGATTGCCAGCCCCTGCTTCATCTTGTCAGTGTCTCCATTTCAGCATGAGGATAAACTGCAAACTCAAGAGCCTGGCTTAAAGAACTCATCTCATCTCTCCTGCTACTTCCCCTTACTCTGTATTCGCAGCCATACCATGGACCACCATGGGTCCCTCATTGCAGCATTCGCGATCATATCCAGGCCTCAGTATATAGGCTGGCCCTTCCACCTGAACCTCACAGTCTCATGCCCCAGCCTCTAGCTTATCTTTTCGTAAGTGTGCACTTAGAAGCCGCTTAGCAGGTGCCCTTTCTGGCTGTGGTAGGTGACCCTCATGTGGTGCTCCCTGGGCCCCTGAAACTTTGATGAGTTGTAGTGATTATAATACCCGTCAGAGGGCCACCTTCCCTTCTTCTCAGGACACCTCTCTCTGCAGCTACCTCCGTGTTCCACTCTTAGCTCCACTGCTGTTTATCTCCCTTGCGTTGGCAATAGCAGAAGGAGGGATCATAGAACAGGGCATCATTCTTTATTCCCCACTAACCTCCCATAGAAGAGTGGGGTGTATGAGAGTATCTGAATGCAGTGAGGAATTGGAAAGGTTACAAATGTATATCGTAGCAGCAGAAACAACCTGTAGAAACAAATACCAGACAGCCTGAGACTAAAAGTCCTTTGACACCCATCCCTTCGTGGGGAATTTCTCACTTTTCTCAGCAGTCCCACCCTCCCTCCACAGAGCCTATCTGCTTTTTCTCGCCCTACCCGCTCCTCATTGCCCTCCTTTCCCCTCTGAAATCCCAGTTCCTTGCTTTTATTTTAAAGGAATGATTTGCTAATCAGAGCGATCCTTTTCAAACACAAGCCATGGTTCCATGTACTCAAAACCTCACTCGTTGGAAATGTCAGATCCTTCCAGGGTCCTGATAGTCCAGGGGCTCGGGGACCTCTCAGACCTCGCCATCCACTGCTCTGTGAGGCGTTCCTCCCACCCCACTGATCTAGGTCTTCTTCTTGTTCTCAGGAATGCAGGCATGCTTCCTCTTTAGGGCTCTGCGCTGGCTGCCCCCTCTTCCTGGCACGCTGTTTCCCAAATGGCCGAATACCTAAGTGCCGTCGCTCCAACAAGTCATTTCTCAAACTGTCTCTTTCTCGGCGAGTCCCACTCTGACCACCCTTTGTGAACTGCGCGCCCAACACGTTAGCCCTCGAAGTTGTTCTCTGTGGCTTTCATCTCCCCTCACAAGACTGTAAGCTCCACGGGGGCAAGGCTTTTGTTTACTGATGGGTCCCTAGAGTCAAGAGAGCCTAGCACTTCAGAGTGGGCTCGGAAGAAATATCCGTGAAATGCACAGGCCTCGGCCAACTCACACCTCTTTCCTCTCCTCACCCTCAAGGGTGTTTTTCCAAACAAAGTCAGTTCCTAAGTACATTAGCGATTTTTTTTTTGGTATCTTTTATATACTATTTTATTGAAATTGCCTGTTTTCTAATTTATACTCCCCTCTAGACTGCCCTTCAGTTCTTTGAAGTGGGGGACCTACCCATCTTATTGCTGAGAGTATCTTCATAATGCTTGCTTGGTTTGTAAGAGATTCTCATGGAATATTTGTTGAAAAAAGAAATAAATAACAATAATGCTTGATAATATACAGTGCTTTATTTACATACAGATGACTGCAATCCTTCACAGGGCAATGATGCTATTACCATTTCATTTTATTTTTAAAAAGATTTTATTTATTTATTTATTTATTTATTTATTTATTTATTTTTAGAGAGAGGGGAAGAGAGGGAGGAAGAGAGGGAAACAACAGTGTGTGGTTGCCTCTCACGCACCCCATCCTGGGGACCTGGCCCACAACCCAGGCATGTGCCCTAGACTGGGACTTGAACTGGTGACATTTTGGTTCACAGGCCATGCTCAATCCACTGAGCCATACCAGCCAGGGCTTATTATCATTTTAAAATTAAGGAATCCAAAGCTCAGAGAATTTTAGTAACTAATCCGAGATCATACATTAAGAAACAAACTGAAGTCAAGCTTTTCAACTGTAAATCCCTTGTTTATTCCACTCTACGGCATTGCTTCCCCATTCTTAGATCCATTATGTTTTGGGGACTCAAACTCTATCTGTTATTCTATTCAAAAAGTGCCAGGAGGACTAGTTTGTGAGTCCACAAGACATAGCATCAGAAATGTGTTCTTGCTCGTAGGACCCAAATTCTGTAACCACGTCGTCTACAACAGGTGCGCGAGGGGCAGCCCCTCACAGGAGGCGATACGAGTTATTCTGGAGTGCTCACCTCCCCAAGGGTAGACTGTGGTCCCTTGAACTTGCCGTTTTATGAGCTTGGACTCTTGGCCAGGATCCAACAATTTCTCATCGAAGACCCACTGTGTGTGGGAGTGGTGCACATCACCAGGAACTGTCACATGAGCAGAAATTAACTTTGTCCCTCTGAGCAAAAGTCAGCTTATCTTTTTTCTGGTGTCATTTCTAAGACTTTCTACTTTTAAACCATATCATCTAACTCTGCAAATGCCTCTCTGTAAACACATTTATTTCATTTTAATGTTTTTTTGTTTTATTTTTTTCCACAGTCGTTAAAGAAAACTTCATTCAGATTTTCTCATTTATTTACACCATTCAGATCAACATATTTCTTTTTCACAATTCTTTGGTATCCAAGTGTCATGCCCTAGGCTGTATACCAAGCCAATGGCAGAGTCAGCATTTCAGAACATAAATCCTCTGAACGTTTGACTATGGGCCCTGAAGAAACAAACCTTTGGAATGTTAACGCTGGGGGGTCGGCCTTTGCCTGGGGACATTCTTTGCCCTGTCCAATGCTGCCAAAATGTGTGTTCTGCTTCCCTGGCCTGAAATAGGAATCAAAGTAGTATTTTTATTTCTAAGACAAGAGCAGAGGCTTAAAACACGGGCTTAATGATAGAATCGGCAATTACTGGCACTGCTCATATTAGCGTTTGTTTCTTTGGCATGTGCTGTTCACATTTAAGCTCTGTGGCTACTAAGGAAGTTGACAGAACCTTTGGTGTGTGTCTCCTTGAAATATCCAGCCTGTAGAGGTGAATTACACTGTGCAGATAAGCACTGAACAGTTGATTCTCCAAAAACATTTTTAAGTATGCAAAGTATACTTAAAAGGTAAACTAGGGTTTCACTCACCACTGAAAGTTTCCTATGTTCTCTAACTTAGATCAATCATGGAAGTTGAGAACAAATGTCTTCTTAATTGCTGTGAGTTCTTCAAAAATATTGGCTCCCTTTCTTCTATATGAGTGCAAGGAGATATCCCCAGCTAACGTCTCTGTACGTGTTGGTTGGAGCTGTGGAAGCGGGTAGGATGTCTTAAAGGCAAAAGTAAGGTGAGAGATGACATGAGGGTAAGTTGCAAGGAAGTGGGAGAATGGAAAGGAAAGTCCTAAAATGCTGTCAGTCAAGTGCAGAGGCTGATGAAATGGTTCCTGGGGTGGTGGAACCAATAAACCATTTGGCTAGAAAGATAAGGCCACTCACACCGACCATTGCTTTGATCATGCCATTCATTTTGCATGTACCATGAATTGCTGTAAATTTATATACTGCAATACTGCCATATATTTATCATGTAGACATCGTCTGAACTATCTTACCCTCTGGTAAACTTTGATAAACCTTCTAACCAAAATCACCTTGGTGGATATATTTGAATGCTTATAGGTTCTTTTTTAATGAAAAGTGAATTTTTAAATCTTGAGTTAAATAGGCTCACAGAGCCTAGATATTCTTGCCAATGTGTTAATTATACCTCATGCCGAATATGCTGTGGAGGATAGGTTACCAGATCACATACGGATGCATGAAATACCTTATGGGGCCAATAGTAATTAATTCTTCAGTAGATTCTTGGGTTCAATTTTATTTCTCAAATAGATCTATAAATCTGAGAGCAATTGTGCTACATCAAGGGAATGAAGTTGTTAAACAAATGTAAGGAAAAGACAGGATACTTTAAATGTCATGTCAAAGTAAATAACTGGGTGGTTTACAGCAAGGACAACTTTACATCAGCATGGATACCAACATATGGAAGCAATTAATAGAAATATTTTCAGTGAGAAATAGAAGCATATAGATGGCCATTACTGAAATGCATTAAACAAGATGAACTTTTTGGAGAAAGTGAAAAAATAATATTTGCTTAAAAAAATAAAGGTCTTTGGCCGTTAGAGCGGGTAGTACTCTGTTTCTGAAGTTTGCAGTCCTTCCTTCTGTGTTCATGGGTGCGCACTGGCAGCAGCCAGGTTCTCATGCGCGTCACCTTCAACCCAACGTCTGCGTTAATGCCTGCTGGCACCCTTAAAAGGCCTTCCTAGAATGATCGTGCTGTCTGGAATTTTATTTATTTGTTTTCAAAATAAAGAAAAATAATTCAGAGCTGGATATGAATCACACAGTGCATATGCCTTTAGAGAACTTATTTGCTGAAAAATTATTCACATTCCAAAAAAAGCAAAATTGCCCCCACCTCATTTCTTTTACTCCTTAAGCCCTACATGACCTAAGCTTAAAGGCACTTGAAAAATTAAAGTCTCCAGAGAATATTCAATGTGTGAAATGAATTAACAGGAACCACAATGGTACTAAAGTTAACAATTATATAGTAAAAGAATGAAAAGTCAGCATGCTTCCGAAGTTAACATAACAA
Organism: Mormoops blainvillei; assembly: GCA_004026545.1. Classification (NCBI taxonomy): domain Eukaryota; kingdom Metazoa; phylum Chordata; class Mammalia; order Chiroptera; family Mormoopidae; genus Mormoops; species Mormoops blainvillei. The sequence goes on along the minus strand of PVJD01005123.1, from coordinate 70,659 downwards.
GTAGGGAACATGTAAGGAGTATACTTTGCCAAGATTAAGATGTACTCAAAAAAAGGAACTTTGAACTGGAAATGTACCTATTTTTTATGTTAGTTTGCTCAAAGTTGTCTTTTTGTTTTTAAGGGGAAAAGGTCTAAAAAATATATATTTTGCAAGTGACAAAAAGCGGTTGGATATTAAATGGCTCTTAGAAAATAATATATTTATGATTCAAGTGTAAATGAGTCAGAAACATATGGATTAGATTTCCCTTAAATCTGTTCAAATATTAAAAGGTGGTAGGGAAAGGCACTTGGCAAATGTATTGGAAGTTTTTCAAAACTGTGATATCTAAATGTATATTTTGAAAATGCTATGTCTGGATTCTTCCTAGACTCAGTGATTGGCTTAAGCAGGTACATCCTATAGTCACAGAAGGTTAATTTAAATCTTTTCTTTGACAGCGGAAGCCTATACCTTCATGCAAAAATCATTTACCAACATTCAGCTGGAAACTCTGGAAAGAGATTCATCTGCAAAGCAAAAAATGTAACATCTCATATCTAAGCGAACTGAGCAAGGCCAGTTTTAGACATTAAATTCTGAATGTCTGATTTCTGCAACGATATCTTAAAAATCTAATATGCTTTCAGACGTTTGATAGGTATGTAGCACTCATAAGGTGTTGTTGTATATGCCATCACTCAGGATGACATTCAGAGTACTTACTAATGTGTAACTCATAGACACTATATTCAGAAGAAATGCTGGTGTCCCAGTGCAGCCTTCATAAGAGTTATCTTTTTAGAAGTGTAAGTTTAGTAAAGGTAAATAAAATATCCTTTGGAATCCTAGAAATAAAGTTGTATGAAAGCTGTCGGTTGCCTGTGGTGGCTCATTTGGTTAGAGCCCCCTGTCAGCATGGCCAGGACAGGATTTGGACCCACCAGCCATGCCCAATTCTTGTTCTGGATTGTACTCAAATCCCACCCATTGTCCATAAATTCCTGAACCCACATCATGAGGTGGTCCAGACAAGACCGTGTGAAGGGGTCAGTGCACATTCATTCTCATTGCCAGAAAAATCAATCAAGATTTAATGGACCACAACCACAATATGAAGGGCAGATTATTATTTGTGTAATAAGTCCATGATTATCTGTTTTGGCCCTTATTTCACTCTAAGATCTTTTAACCTATTTCTTGATGACACTGGCATTATTAGGAATTCTTTCCCAATCAACTCACTTGTATTTTATCTGGCGTGAAACAATAGGCTTATGAGAGTTTTTGCTAAATCATGGCTCCATCTGCATTTTCTCCCTCATCGTTGCAGAAACTGTCAGAGCTGGGCTTTTGTCCAGCCGTCAGGAAAATATGTGTTTTTCTGTATGTGTATAAATATGGGGATCCTCATATTTTCTTTTGGATGTTTGGATTGTTCTGATTTATTTATAGGCTTTTCCTTTTCAATGGAAAAAAATTCTCCGTGAGGAAATTTTGCTCTCTACTCTCCCCATGCTGATGAGAAAGCAAGTCTTTGTAAACCAGGAGTGAAATGTCCTCCCAAAGACACTTTTTAGAAGTACAAGAAGTTTGGGTGTGAGATGACCAATTTTAGAGCAGCATAAAAACTGCTTTTCAAAAGCAAAACTGCCCCTTGACATTTAATAGTAGAGAAAAGGAAGCATAAGAAAATCTTTCTTTTGAGAACCTATTGCTTATTTCTTATAAAGATCAGTTTCTGTAATTTAAAATTTGACATTTGAAAATGGGTAAAGGTTATATAAGAGGAGTAAGTTCCAGAGATCTACTGTACAACATAGTGCCTGTAGTTAATAAGGTATAATAATACAATGTTATAACAATTATAATAATAAGGTACTGTGTATTAAAAATTTTGTTGAAGCAGTAGGTCTAACACCAATTGTTTTTACCATCAACCCCCCCACCCCACCCCAAAACAAAGCCAAAAGAAAACCCCAACGAAGGGACAGAGGGTAAGTTTTGAAGATGATGAAATTTGGCTGTGGTGATGGTAACACAAGTATATACACATATCTAAAGCCACCAATTGTATACATTAATTATGTCCAGTTTTTTTTGTATACCAATTATACCTTGATAGAGCTGGAGAAAAAAGTGTTTTTCAAATGCATTTCAAAATAAAACAGAAGATAGTTTTAAATGATACACATTAAACAAATACGGTAGCCCTTTATTCACGGTTTCCCATTCTGTGGTTTGTTACCTGCAGTCAGCCTCGGTTCAAAAATATTAAATGGAAAAATTCCAGAAATAAATAATTCATAAGTTTTAAATTTTATGCCCTTCTGAATAGCCTGATGAAATCTCGTGATGTTCTGCTCCAGCCCACCTGGGACGTGACTCAGCCCTTTGGCCAGCGTCTTCACACTGTAGACACTCCTCGCCCATTAGTCACTCAGTGGCCACCTTGGTTATCAGATCCTTCGTCGAGCTATCGCAGGGCTTGTGTTTAGGTCACCCTTATTTTACTTAATAATGACCCCAAAGTATAAGATTAGTGATGCTGGCAATTTGGATACGCCAGAAAAAAAGCCGTGAGTGGCTTCGCTGAAGTGAACAGGTGAAAATTATCGTCTTAATGAAGAAAGAAAAAAATCACACTTGGAGGTTGCTGAGATCTGTAGAAAGAACGAATCTTCTACCCGTGAAATTGTGGAGAAGGAAAAAGAAACCCCTGCAAGTTTTGCTGTCGCACCTTAAACTGCAAACGTTACGGCTGCAGTAGGTGCTAAGTGCTAGTTAACATGGAAAAGGCATTAAGTTTGTGGGAGGAAGACGTGAACAAAAAATAAGTTCTGACGGATGGCAACGTATGGTGCCAAAAATCAAGATTTCAGCAAGGGGTCCCCTGCAACAAGTGACCTCAAGCCATTTACTGCAACTAAAGATGGTTACACAGATTCATGAATCAGTTTGGACTGAAAAATGAGGAAAATTACTGGAAAGGTTTTATTTGCCAATGAAGAAACTGTTGCTATGTTTTTGGCTGAGTTGAAGATGTTGATTAAGGAGAACAGATACCATCCAAAGCAAGTCTTCCATTGAGATGAAACGGGGCTCTTCCAGTATACGATGCCCAATGGCACTCACATTCCTAAAAGTGAAAAAAGAACATAAAACATGGAAGGACAGATAAGCTCAGGTCATCAAGTGGCAATGCTGCAGGGCATGCGGTAAAGCCAGTGGACAGAGTGAAGAGCCCATGTGCTCTCAAAAACAAAGCCAAAAATCGTCTGTCAGGTCTGGCAATATAATCAGAAAGTGTGGGTTCTGGTCGTGTTGTGCCTGGAACGGTTCCATCGTTACATCGCAAGAAGAAGGGTGAGTACAGAACAATAAGATATTTTGAGACAGAAAGAGAGGGTGGGGAAGAGTCACCACATCCATATAACTTGCATATTGTTATAATTGTTCTATTATTAGTTATTGTTGGTAATCTCTTACTGTGCATAATTTATAAATTAAACTTTATCATAGGTATGTATGTATAGCAAAAAACAGTATATATAGCATTCTGTATAATCTATGGTTTCAGGCATCCACTGGGGGTCTTGGAACGTATCCCCAGCAGATCAGGGGGGCTACTGTATCCAACCCCATCAGAGGTATCATCTGTTAGTGTGGTATGTATCAGACATTGTAATTGCTGCTTAATCCACAGATCAATTCTATGTGTTACTTGGGCAAATTATTTAAACTACTTCTACATCAGTTTTCTTATTTGTAATCAAGCAGTAATAGTGCTTACCTCATGAAGTTGTTTTGAGGATTGAATGAGGGTAAAACCTTCATGCAGTGCCTGTCATACAGGAAATGCTCAACAAATGGGAACTATTACTATCAGTATAATTTCCCTCTTCAGGGAAGTCAATCAAGGCTTGGAGGTGTTAAGGTCACAGACAGACTCAGACCTGCCTAACTCCAGAGTATATGCTCTTAACCACTACGCTATACAGTCTCCCCTTTGTTCATGCAAATGAATCAGTTCAGAAATTTTCCTTGTCTGCCTCCTAGTTAGTGTCTTCTGTGTCTTATTTACCCAGAATGAAGAAAATCTTTTTTTGGTCTTATGTCTAAAGAACATGTGCTTTCTTCTGTCTCCTTGTTCTGAAGGTACATATTCTAAAAATGGTAAATCCCTTTAATTATTTCACCCAAATATGATTCTATGTAAGTTGAAAATATTTCCAAGTTAATGCTCAGCTCAACATTTTAAGGTTGTACCAGTGCAGATTTCAATTAAATGGACCATGCAGTTTTATAATCATGCATATATCTAATTTACCTGAAACCTCATTTAGTCTCTGTGGAAGCAGCAACCAACATCTGGCTTTACTTTGAAAGTCCACAAAAGGGTCTTGTTTGTGAGTCCACCATATAACGTCATCCTAGCCATACCCGTGCATACAAGAGGAAACTTAAGAGCGTCCTTCCACGGAAAGTCTGAGTTGCTCTAATATTCACTTTGTGAAGACGCCTTCAGGGAGGGAGGTCCAATTCTTCCAGTTTGGAAAAGAAATGCCAGTTTCAGAAAGGCATAGCGTTTGGACGAAGCCCTCGCTTTGCTCCAGTGATCCTAGTTCTCTGCTGGGTTTGAGAACAGTGTTGGTCTTTTATTGTTTGCTTCCATGTGGTTCTGGCTGCCATGGGAACCACCACTTTGGTGTTCTAATGGTCAGCACGTCTGACTCACTTGGGGAAAGGTACAGTAACACTATGGCACCCTTTCAGGAAAAAGCATGGAAAGCAAAACACAATCGATGGCCCCCTTAAACTAAAAGGGGAGTGGCACCCAGGTCAGGCTAAGCCTGAGGGCCTGGCTTGGCGGAGCTTAAAAGAGCTCAGACATGATGGCCAGAGGCTGCATTCTCCTTTGAGCGGTGTTCCTCGCTTCACACCACCAACCTCTCAGCTACATTTGTAAACATGTAATCGTACAGGACATGACCCCACGCCAGAGTTCTCCACACTCCACTTATGTCACCTAGCACTGTATCTTGAAAACAGCTGAGGAAGGAGTGGAGCTTGTTCAATAATTGATGCAGCTAAATTTCTTCCAGGGAGCTCAGCAATGGCTCTTCGGTGACCCAGCACCCCAGCTTGTCTCTAGTTGTGGCTCCTGCCATCGCTCAACCTTGCACCTCTTTGGGAAAAACACGCAAAAGCCACTGCATTGGCTCTTCCAGAAGACCTGAGAGAAGATGTGCTCCTTTTCGACCCCTTCCTTATAAAATCGCTGTTATTCAAGTTACTGGAAACACAGCTATTAAATAAACTCTCCTATTTTGAGGCGATAGACAAAAGAAGTGATAGCTGAAACACTTAAAATTTCCTGGTCTCATGAGTAATAGTATTCCGTAAGAGAAAAAAGTAGAAGCAAGGTTTTCAGAAACTTTATTATAGAAAGGTAAAATGGAAGAGCAGACAACAGAGACTGTATTAGTACAAACAAAGATGGTCTCTTGACAAAATGGTAAAAAGGAAAAGGATAATATTATATCAGTCAAAAAATCAGGCTGATTTGCCACCACACTGTGTCCAACAGTTCTCTAGCCACCGGGCCCTTTTTTGACCATGAGGGAGCAAGTAAAGAGCCCAGCCCAGTGATGGTTTAAGGATTTAAAACAATATGGTTCCAAGAGGGAGTTCTCTCCCCAATAAATGAGGAGAGATGGAGAAGTCATTATGACCTGAAGTCAGAGAAAATGTACTCGTTTTTGAATCTAGGTTTAACAAGAAAGTCCGGCCCAGAGGAACACTTAGGGAAGCGGGGAACATTTGTTTCAATAGCCATCTGCAACCGGTAAAACATCACTGGGAGACTAAAGGCTGGCGATGCCTTTCTAATATAAGCAGTTCAAAAAAATGGCCAAATGACTCCTATTTATTTATTTATTTATTTATTAACTTTGGAAAACTTGGAAGCCTCCAGGAAAGACTGAGTAAAAACAAGCCTATGTTCAACATTTAGACAACAGTTTGGATGATTTTCCAAAATGTCAAAGTCTCATATTTCTATGTAGCCATGTATGAACTGGGCAATGTGTAGGGTTCAGAGATGTGTGCTGGTGTTTTTGACAGAGTAAAGGAGCTCTTGTTTTAGCTTTGGGTGAAAATTCAAACATAAAACTGGTAAAGATATTTTAAAAGAGGCAACCCTCATCTGATATGGGATTCCTTCCTTCCTCTCCACAAGGTTTGATTTGCCTTTTGCATCCACTTCCCACAAAGAATGTTGCGAATGTGCCATACACCCCTCGAGGGTCCTTGCCCTCACTTGCCCTTCATGATGTCTGTGTTTCCATGGGCCATGCCCTCTGCCTGGGACTCCTTTCCTTTCTAGGTCCACTGCCAAGTTTCTCCCATCTCTCGGGACTCAGGGACCCAGCCCCTAGCTATGTGAAAGAGTAGAATGAGAAGAGGACACAGGGTGACTCAGGAGACATCACAAGAACACACTGATCTCAGTGACTTCAGTGGCCTCAGGAGCTTGGGTCTTTTGATTGAAAACCCCCCTGCTGCTCTGAGCAAATGCAAGGGGAGGGGCAGGTGTCCGGCTTCGGGTCCTGGCCTTAAAGGGTCAGAGCACCTCCCAGTAAGTGTTGGCTTTATTTAATCCTTCCCAAATATGACAGCTGTCTTCCCTGAGGGAGACAAAGTTCACAAATTAGGATGAACATATTCCCAGATTACCGGGTCCCCAGAATGGTTTTCCAAATGGAAGAGATAATGGCTTTTTCTTCCACTCCACACTGAAAAGATTCAAGATGACCAAGTTACCTAAAGATGTCACTTGAGTTCAAAAAGATGTTAAAAAAGAAAAGATGGATTATATGCACATGAGTAAATGAGAGTGTGCTGTGGATAAGAGTTTGGTAGTTCCTCAACAGGTTAAACTTAGAATTACCATATGGTCCAACACTTCCACTCCTTGGTATGGAGCCATAAGAATTGAAAACAGGTATTCAGAGACCTATACACAAATGTTCATAGCAGCACTGTTCACACGGCTACAAGGTGGAACAACCCAGCTGTCTGTCAGTGGATGAAGAGATAAACAAATGTGGTACATTCATACAAAGGACTATTACTCAGCCATAAAAGGAGTAAATGCTCATCTTGCTGCGACATGCACAAACCTTGAAAACATGGTGCTGAGTGAAAGAAGCCAGGCACAAAAGGTCATATGTTGCTTAACTCCATTTATTTGCAATGTCCAAAATAGGCAAGTCCACAGAGAGAACAAGCAAATTAGTCGTTGCTTAGGGACTAGCAGGGGGAGGAATGGGGAGTGATGGCTTAATTGATAGGGGATTTCTTCTGGGGATTATAATGTTTTGGAACTAGATAGAGATGATGATTGCATTGTGAAATACTACAAAGCACCAAGTTGCATACTTTTAAATGATTAATATTTTGTTATGTGAATTTCGTTTCAATTAAAACCACAAATATGCACACAGACCCCTAAACATTCAAGGGTTGCAGAGGCCCTAAGACACAGAGGACCAACACAAGTGCATGGGCCTCTAGCATTCCCAAAGACCTTCTTCTATTTCAGCTCAATGCCAAGACACAGAACTGTAAAAAGCATCTCCAAATTCAACTCCCAGGAACTCTGTTCAGGACAGAGATCTTTGGTGGACCCCTGGGCTTTCTCTTTTGTTGCTCAGAAGGAAAGCGTCTTATAGATAGCTGACATATCAAGTTTTTTCAGTAATTTCTGGGCAATTTCTCATGCAGCCTAAGTGAGAAAGAGGATTTTTTTTTTTAAAGATGGAAAACAAAGTAAGGAAAAGTACTCTCTCAGAGCTCCCAACAGCTTTATTGAAATCAAAGTAATTCTCATTGCATTTGGATCTTTTCTCTCATCCCAATTTTCATTACAGGAAACCATTTGAGGCCAACTGTCAAATCTAGTCTTTGGCTCTGTTTCTCTTAGTTAAGTTAACAAAATAGAACATTTTAACCTCTACTTTTTTAAACAGTTCTGCAGCTTTACATGGAGGCAAGCATCTTCATCTCTACTGATATTCTACACTATATTTCTAATTGAGAGAGTTTTAAATGCCTAGTATATTCTGTAATTCCCATGAAAATATCAATCACAAGCAAATTCATCTGCAAATAAATTTAAACTGACTTAGTCCATCAGGGAGGCTTACATGAATCCACAGTTCCTTGACAGTTTTCTCTAGGCTAAACAATAGAAATTAATCTATAGTTGGCATGTACCAAGGGGTGAGCAGTCCCTCAAGGTCACTGCAAAGAACATCACTGGCTTTGAGCTTCAAAGATTTAAACAGCTTCCTTCCTGACAAGAGTGGATGTGGTGTAGGTGTTATTCAGGAAGATGATAGGGTTACCAGCCTGGAGGTAAGAGAATCATTTGGAGCACAGTGTCTTTTGTGTCTGAGCTGATGTTTGGAGAAGGTCAGGCTAAGGGCTACAGAATGACATGTCAACTTCTGGCCTGGAGGGCTTTCTCGCATGCCATTGGAAATCCAACAACTTGTAAACTTAACAAAGGCTGGGTCCGTTCTCTGCAGAGTTTCCCTTCACAGTAGCTTTTCCTATTCTCGAGGTGGATGTAACTGTCACATATAAGTAAAAACAAGAGTTGTTCATTGTACCCAAACACATTGACAAGACAGTGATTAAGCCTTTGCTGTTGACATAATTTTGGCCTACAAAATTTAAAAAATCATATGTATTCGGTTCAAAAATCACTTTAAGGCGTCAGACCTCAGTGTAATGCAAGCCAAAGATAAATGTTTTTCTCACTCTGATTCAGTATGCAAAGATTTAGCATTCGAGAAGAAATATTAGCTCCATCACTTATTGTGGCATCTGTATAACTTCTAATACTGATACAGAATCACTTTGTGTGCTATGCACATTGAAGTTTCCATAATGCCTACTTTTCCACTGGAGCTGGCTGCATTCCCAGAATGCAGCTTTGGTTATCATGGGGAAAACTGCACAAAAGTGTTTCCATCTAGAAAAATAATCATCCTAGTGACACAGTTGTTGTAAGTCTGTTAAAGTCAAATTTCTCATTGCAACAAAATGTAAGACTTCTTATAACACTTTAAGCCTGCGATCATGCTCTTATATATGAAGCGATTGTAACACGCCTTCACTGGCCACAATTAAAATATGTTTTGAAGGCAAATTAACCTTACCATTTTAATTTTAATATTAAGATGTGTCCAATATAGTGTTCACTAGGAGAAGCAAAGTATTTGATGTTTAATGGAGGAAACAATAAACCTTACTTCATACTCTGTAGAAACTGTCACGTACTTTATCTCACCTGGTTCCAGTGACATCCCTGTAGGATAAACAGGACATACTTTTCTAGATAATGAACGTACAGCCCTGTGAGATGAGCGGTCTCCCTGAAAGCATGCCACACCAAACCTAGCCCCTCTTCCATTTCATGGCAGCCATTCTGAACTCCGGAGCACCACTCCTGAAAGGTGACATGTAAGTGACGAAGCGCAGTAGTGGAAAGTGCTACCCCATGTGGGCCTATTGAGGAGCTCTTCAGGTTGATGGTTTTTTTCCCAGAAAGAAGAGGGTGCTATTGCTCTTTACCCCCTCCCTTTCACAGTCAGTGTTGTATATTTTGCTTTCAGGTTAAACAATGATACCTGGAAATACTTTGAAATGATTAGAAAATAATGTTATGCTTTAAGAAATGATCAGAGAATAAGTGCAGTTGGGAGTCCTCTCAGTTTGAGTTGTTCATTTCTTTCAACCAGTAGAGACAGATTAGGGGATGGCCCCAGGCAGGGGCAGAGGGCCACGTGCCTGTCCCAGATCCACGGTGTTGCGGAGAAACTGTGCAAAGGAGGTAAAGTGCATCATATCAATGCTTCAGACCTGTCGACTCCAAAGTTCTGGTGTGACCATGGCAGAAGGCAGGGATCAGGGGATGCCAGAAACTGAGGGTAGATACCAGGTATAGGAAAACTGGAACACGCCCGGTTCATCTCAAGAGGCACTAGACTGGGGGTTAAAACTTGGGTTATACTTACAGAGCCACCAGTTACACATGGGCTGATAACTCTGAGCAGGTCACTTCTTTTCCTGACCCTATGTGTCCTCATCTTTAACACAAAGGGGTTGAACAAAACCGTGGTTTCCTCTACTTCAGTCATTTACAAACCACATATATAATTGGATTCCTATATTTGACATGTGACATGTATAATTGTTTATTTAATATTAATTTTTTTCTCTATTATTTTACTTTTTAATTTTTTAATTTCACTGAAGTTAGTGTGTGTGTGTGTGTGTGTGTGTGTGTGTGTGTGTATAGGGGTATACATCTGTCTGGTGTGGCTCAGTGGATTGAGTGCCAGCCTGTGAACCAAAGGGTCGCTGGTTCAATTCCCTGTCAGGGCACATGCCTGGGTTGTGGGCCAGGTCCCCAGTAGGGGGTGTGTGAGAGACAAACTCACATTGATGTTTCTCTCCCTCTCTCCCTCCTTCCCCTCTCTCTAAAAATAAATAAATAAAATTTTTCTTTAAAAGGTGTACTTTTCCAAATGGAACACACCCACCCCACTGGATCAAGAAGCAGATCACTGGCATCCCCGATCTTTCCTGCCCCATGCAGTCATACTACTATCTTGATTTCAAATACATGAAATCACATAGTATGTACTTTCTTTTTGGTCTGGCTTGTTTCACTCAATTTTTTTTGTTAGATTCATCTACATTGTTGAAGTCTTGGCTTATTCTTCTCACTGCTGTATAAATACCATTGTGTGAGCATACGTGGTATATTTGTTGATGGACATTTGGATTAATGCCCAACTTGAGACTCTTAACAGACAGGGCTATCAGAACATTCTTCATGTGTCTTTTGGTGAATATAAATACATGTTTCTGTGGGAAAATACCCAGAAGTAGGATTGCTGAGTCATAGGTAAATGTTTCTCAATGTGGTTACCAAATACGTTAATTATAGAAGAACTTTTTTCATCAGTAGAACAATTGGAGAACCAGTACCGCTTACCATCAGCAGAAGATAACTATGCAAAATAAATATTAATACCGCAAAAACAAAACAGTGTTACTGAATAATAGCTAGATAACAGTAGCTGAAGGCTCTGCTCTCGAGACCTCACTTGCTTGGTTTGCGATCGTATGCAAATATTAGGGAGGTGATGAAGAGGCTTTAGTATCAAACAGAGACTTTCTCCTTGATTAAAGAGAACCCCGAAAGACAACTGAAAAGATAATCGTTTTCTACTCTGTGATTCAATGCTATTTAGTGCTATTTTCTATCTAAAATCATCAGGTATACTATATGTGGTCACTAAGTTACCATTTGGGGAAAAGAACTACATGATGGGAACAATTTCTTTTCATTCTGCTATTTTATGACTCTATAGAGTAGCAGCTCTCAAATGAGGGTGATTTCAGAGAATAGTTAGCAATGTCTGGAGATACTTTTCATTGCCACCACTGTGGGAAGGTGCTATTGGTATCTAGTGGGTAGAGGTCAGGGTTACTATTAAATATCCTACAGTGCACAGGACAGGGACTTATCTACCCCAAAACGTTGATAGTGCTAATGTTGAGAAGCCCTGCTGTAGAGACGTCACCATTGTGAAGGTTCTTCCATGCGAGCGTAACAGAACTGTGCAGTGATCAAAGGGATTCTGCACTGAAAACCATTGACTAGTACTTTCCCAGAGAGTAAATGAGAAGACACGGGGTCAGTGTAACAGAGCTGTGTGGATAGTCAGTTCCTTGCTCCTTTTACCTGTCTTTGAAACCAATACCGGAATGAAGTCAATTTTACAGCAAGAAGAACAGGTTCTACTTCCCAGGCAATAGACAGGTTGTTCAGATTCCTTCCAAAAGAAATTAGGCTAATTACAACTTCCTACAAGTGAAAAAAGCATACTTCTAATCACTTTGTTTCTACTGCTATTGACTTGATTGACAATTTGGGAGAGAGCTGCTCCCCACACCTTGCACCTTCTTTCAAGTGGAGAGCATTTGGAAAAGCATTTATCTCTGCATAGCTCTTTAGACTAGCGATGGCAAAGGAAATGTACTCAGTAATCTTTACAACATCTCCATGAAATATTCTAACAATATACATTGTCCTGGTTATGAAACTCCAGGGTTTGATAATGAAGGGGAGATGGTGCCAGAGTTTGAACTCAGATTTTCCTGTGGTTAGTTCACTCAGCTCAATTACACCTTCTCTCATCATGAATTCAAGGCCCCTTGTCACTTTAGACCAACAAGGAGGAAAAAAAGATGAGGTAATGGAGAAGAATAAAAAGGTTTTTAAAAAAAGTCAGGAGAAATGTACCACACATTGGAAAGCCAATGAAATAAGAGAGCCAGAGAAAGAAAAGCATTCTTCAGCACTACCGAAGTGTTTAGGAAGCAATTAAGTGGCTGATCTATCATTCAATGGTGTGAGCTTTATGTAGATTAAATGAACATGATAATCCTATTCTACCATGTAATTGATTTGGGAAAGAAATATTTGTTGATGCCACCCTGAGTTGCAATTTCTTAAATTAAGCATAAAAATTCTTATTCCAAATTGAAGATTGAACTTTCAGTTTTGTAATTTGTCCAGAAGTAATCTTTTGAAGATATATAGCATTCCAAAGAGAGCTGTTGATTGAATTGGGAATTTTCCCCTTGGAATTTGCCCATAGGCATTTTTTAAATACCTATTGGAAGAGTTCACATGGATCAATTTTTTCTGACACCTTAATATGTTTGCGGAATGAGCCATTGGCTCACTTCTCAGGATATGACTTAAAATCAATTCTGGGAAACCTAGGAAAGGCCCAGGTAAAGACAAAACAGGACACAATGTGATATTAGAGAATCGATAAAGGGTAGAAGTGTATTCTTATTAATTATGTTTTCTCCTGAGTACAACAAACTCTACGTAAAAGCTCTGAGAACATGAAGACAGTTTCTTAGATCATCATCTAAGACTAACTTGTGTGCTAACAATCTACAAAGAAATTAATGTTTTTCTCTAATCATAGGAGGTAACTAGAATGGTTCATAACGTTGCTTATGTATAAACTATAAGTGTAAGTTATCTTTTAATGGAGGGACTGACAAAGAGTTACAACTTTTTATCTTACCTAGTAGAAAATCTTTGAATATTTAACGCCTACCATCACCATTATTTAAAAAAAAAAAAGAACATTTTTAACTCCAGCACTAGCAGTTAGAACCGCTGAGATGGAGATGATCCAGGCCAGCAGTTCTCAGGCTTCTTGCTCTTGGACCCCTTTCACTCCTCAAAATCATTGAGAACCCCATTAGATTTTATGCAGATCATATCTGTGGATATTTATAGTATAGGAAATTAAAACTAAAAATAATTTTAAAAACACAAGAATATATAAGCATACATTAAGAGTGATGGCATAATGACATGTCATGAAGTCTCTGGAAAATTCCACAGTGCACTGGTGACAGTGTGAGAGTGAAAAAGGAAAATAAAGCCCTTATAGTGTCATCATGAAAATAGTTTTGACTTTGAGGGCTGCCTGAAAGGACACGGGGAACCTTGCTAGTCCCTGATTATTCTTCGAGAGGCACTGATCTAGTCTAATGCTTTCATTTTGTTGATGAGGACACCGAAAGCTAAAAGGGCAAGTGAACTTTTTCAGGGTGACAGGTGCAAAAAATCAAAATGCACCTACACATGTGCATGCACACACATATGCAGATAAACACTTGGTCCCATGTAGTTCGGGAGAACGTACTCTGGAACGTGCCCCCCACAGGCAGGAGGGCAAGTTCCGCTGCCGGATGCAGTCCTGTCTGCAAAATGGACTGTGAAAGGGACAACCTGACCTTTACAATAGTCCATATACTTCTCATGACCTTACTGTGAAAGAGAGATTTCTTTATGGTAGGTTGTAATAACAAAGCTGACTGGGAGTGGTGTTGCAGGCGTTCAATCTGAGGGAGAATCTTTCCATGTTAAAGGTGGGCCAGCTTTGCAGAACAAAAGGAGAATTTGAAAAGGGAGGTCTTAATTTGTAGTTTGTTGTTTTTTGAGTTTAAAGCCAGACCCTGAAGGGAAGACTATAGTGCCATTTGAATTACGTAAAAGAAACAGTTCCTTAGCGATGCCAATAATAGAGCTAGTATATGCTATTTGAATGCATAGGGAGGACAAAGTCTCCCTGAAAGTTAATGTCATGTGTGTGGTTTTATTTATTTGTCTTATGGGTAGAAGAAACATATGGGTTTAGAACATGATTGCTTGGATTAAGCTAGTTTTGCTTATGCTGTCTAAAAAGGAGGTGTTTTTGAGGCTTAATATCCGCTGAAATATTTACTCTTCCAAATCAATTATACCACAAAATTTCCTTAGCTAGTCTTTGCTCAATCATTGAACATTCTTCTTGTCAAGGAAGATGCCATCTATATTCTTGAACTTTTTATGCTAAATAAATAAAAATGGGTTAAGTATTGAATAGGACCGTAGCAGATACATAAATGGCAAGGAAGTTAAGTCCAGAAGTCTGATTTAAACCCAGGCTGTCCATTTATCAGCTGTGTGTGTTTGGCAAATGCTGAGCTGCTTTCTTCCATGAAATGAGAACCCCGTTACCTGTCTGACTAAGGTCTGACACTGACGGGTGGGCTGCTACTTATGAGCTCACCCTTTAGCTGGCTCTGCTGTTACAGAGACTCAGGCCAAGTAGCCCCTCATCCCCCGGACCCAGCAAAATGGTCATCCCCCAAATGGAGACGGAGCTGTGAATGTAAAACTCTTAACTCAGCTCTTAACATAATAACAACTTAGTAAGTATTAGCCATTTGTATTTTCATTATTAAGAAAATGACAGTTCCAGTAGGGAATAAATTTCTGGGACAGTCTCAGTCCAGATCAATGGTATTTCTGGAGCTGAGCTATCTTAACTCCACTGGAGCCCAGCACTTAGGGCAAGACTTGCTGTATTCTACTAGATGCATCCTTGTGGTATTTTCATTATACTAACTAAGAAATGATTTATGTCACACATATTTGCATGATTGGAAAATAACACTTTAAAACAGCTGTTGCTTTCTGAACTATGTATTAGCTGATAGCTAAGGCAGCAAGCAGGTACCCACAAGCCCTACCAGGTGACAGTCTTACTTGGACTGCCACCCTGGCTTCTGTGAGGCCACAGGGCAATACTGAGTTAGCACTGCAGCTCCCTGGAAGGGACCTGCCTATATTATTTTCAAGAATTTCAGTATAGTTTGTAAGATGAATGGTCATTTAAAAAATTATTTCAGAACAATTTCACTGCTTGGATCTCCAGTGTTCAGACTCCTGGATCAAAGAGCTTCTATCATATGCATATGAGTGGTTCATGTATGTAAGAGTGTCCTAGTGTTAGACACAGAGTGTTCATAACATGTTTGTTGGACCGAAAGGAAAATTTCTTATCACATGTCTTTTATTCTCATAGCAATTATCACTATACATTTTATTAAAGTCAGCTGTTGGAAAAATATTATCTTAAAAGATGAAATATTATATTAGGCAGCAAGGAGCCTACTTTTTTATTGTCTTCTTACTTCTACTGAACATGCACAGAATTATGATTTGCAAGGGTACAAATCGAGTCATCAGGAAATGAAGCTTATAAATGCAAACTTACCGTGCAAACTTATCGTGAAATCCTGAATTGGCAGAAATAATTCTGGGATGCATATAGGAAAATGTGATGCTTGCATTTTTAGGCAGATAAGACTGAAATTCAAAGAAATATTTGCAAAGTTCTACTAAAAATTTGGCCCTGGATGCTGCATCAAATTATATAAATATTAATTTGGAAAACTGATAAGTAGGGCTGCATGTTGAGTTTGCCAAATCATCACAGAATTATTGAATCATAAAAGTAGAAGTAGTGGCTAAGATCAGGGTGGGGGAAGAACAAACTCCCTTTTTTCTTTGTTTCTATACATCACTATTAAATAAACAACTTCTCCAGAGAGGACACTGAAGACAAACCTGAAGCTCACCTGTTTAGGATTTTATGTTTCATGAACCTATAAATCTCCTTTATTGTTTACACCCATCTGGTTCAGTTTTCTATTACTCAAAAGTAAAGCATTGTAACTCATAGGGCACATTTTCTCTTACTTCCTCTTTTCACCCTCTGGTGGATACTGGCAGTTCCCTGTGGTGCATCAGTGATTCCTTCCTCCCTCCTTGAAAAAGAGAAAGGTTTTATTCAGGTGTCCACCTCTTCCTCGCACAGCCACGTACTTCAAGGAAAACCAATGCCCCTGCTAACTCTGGGGATGAGCTATTTCCCAGCTGTAGTCTTGGCTTTGCACATTCTGTGGCTCGGCTTTTCTCAGGGTAGCCAAACAATTATCAACAATTTGGGGAGCTCTGACTCTTGTCTACATCAAAGAGAGGGCAAGTATTTCTAATTCCGTGTCCCACACAAGAGCCTCTAGGCTCATGTTGACTTATGTCACATGCCTACCAAATAACCAACACTTTGTCCAGGGAGATGAAATGTATTGATTGATTTAAAACATGCATAGCCCATCTGGGGGTCAAAATCTACATGCTGCTATGAAATGGTAAATACAGAATAAATTTGAGTAGGTAGGCTTGCCAGATTTAGCCAATAAAAATGCCAGACTCTCAGATAAATTTTAATTTCAGATAAGCAATAATTTTTTAATAGTATTAGTATGTCCAAAAATACATGACACATATTTAAAATAAAAAGAATGTTACTTATTTTAAATTTAAATTTCAGGTCAAATTGAGCAGGGTGCTTGGCTACCATGATAATAGAGGTAACTGTTACAATGTATACAATGCAGTACAGTATAACATAGCTCTGGGTGGGAATGTAAATAGACAGATGTACTAATGACTATACTTTGAGTACCAATTATATATCGGGAGTTTTATTTCGATCAGTGCTTATTTTATTAACATCACTGCAAAACAGATATCATTATCCCTATTTTACATGTGATTAAAAAATGTTAGGCTCAGAAAGGGTAATTAATTCAGGGCCACAGATCTAGTTAAGTCACTAATCTGGGTCCAATGTCATTAATCTGTTGCTTGATTTCAAGACTCCAGTTTTCTTTTCCCTTATAGAAAAGGTCCAGTGTGAGAAGGACACACCTCCACCCCTTCTCAATCTTCTCCAAACCCCTTTCCTTTGACTCTGAAAGTTCCCTTCAACTTTAATTATGACCCTATTTTAAATATGGCTCTAGGGCTCAAGAGAAAATCATTTGCAGAATGGAGAGAACAAGACAATATTTAAGGCCAATTGTCTAGAAGGCCCTAGATACTTAAACTTTCATTGAAAATTCTTTTTTTTCTTTAAACATACACATGCTTCCTAATAAGTCCCCAGCTGATGACAGCTCAAAGCTCACACGCCTTCATATATCTTTAATGTAATTGATTTCGAACATTTCAAAATGTTCTATGCCTCCTTTAAAAAATTTACAACAAAGTTCATTACCTCAGTAAATAGTTTCTGTAGGAAGGTCTTAAAAAAAAAGATTTTGTTTATTTATTTTTAGAGCGGGGAAGGGAGGGAGAAAGAGGGAGAGCAATTTCAATGTGTGGTCGCCGCCTGCAACCCAGGCATGTGCCCTGCCTGGGAATTGACCCGGTCACCCTTTAGTTCGCCGGGTGGTGCTCAATCCACTGAGCCGCACCAGCCAGGGCTCCTGTAGGAAGGGCTTCGTGTCTAACTTAAATCCATCATGCTGCAGAGCAAGGCTCTTGAGCCATTCTCAAGTGCACGGAAAACAGCAGCTAACCATCACAAACAATCCCCTTAATCAAGCTCTGAGTCAAGATTCTATTCTGGTCATTACATACAAACAGTTCATTTTTCTTTTGCTCTCCAGATCAAGTTCCCAAACCCATAATCATACCGTTAACAAAAACACACTGTTTTTGAGCATTTTCCAAGTTGGTCCACCACACATGGAAGTTGCAATCAGGACTCCAGTGACCAGTGTGTGTGTTCCACGCACCTGTGTCCCAGCTCATTCCCGACACGCCAGTCAGTTCCCATCCCTTACTAGCGATGACAGGAGGGAGGCAACAGTGACTGGTTGAGGGCTGTGGGGCATGATGTTGGAGTGGAGATATGGTTAAGTGTATTTTGGTAAGGAGCAGATTCATTGTTCCGGCTGCAAAGGGTGGCCCCTAATTTCCAGGTGCTGTTAGCAAAGCAACTGGACCAGAGTGTCAGTTCCCCGGACAGCTCAGGGCTGCCCTCCTCATGGGACACCTCCTTCTCACTAAATCTTTATTCTCACATAATTGTGAGGTTGGACACCAGGAGAGAATGCTCGAGACCTGGGGCTGCGTTCCCTGGAGGGAGCAGTAACCATGGGAAAAGCCATCTGTGTGAAGATGGCCTCAGTCCAGGAGACCTCAGCAGCCTAAGGTGGTGGGCTTGAGTGGCAAAGGCAGCTTGCAACGGCTGGTCGACTTCAGTATTAGTGTGAACTTTAAAAATGAAGAAACTCGTATGTACTCCCTCCCAACCCCATGTCCCTATTCATGTATTAATGCTGACAGCACCTTTCACAAAAGCACATAAAATACTTTTTTTACACTACTGATTAGTATTTATTTTGCAGATCACAGTGACCCCCAAATCTTTTTCTGCCCCATTTGCACAGAATGGATCCTCCTTATCCACTCACCTCCCCCTTTCTCCTTCCTCTTTATTGATTCAGTTCTTGTCCAATTGTGACTTAACTTTCAGTCCTGCCTTGTTTGCTTATGTCCTCATCTTTTGTCTGACCATTTAACAAGGTTGCTTTGCTATTTTCGATTTGGTTCCTATAGCACCATAGAGGTCTAATTTAGACCATCCATATAGTCAACAACAATATTTTTCTATTCGACTCTATGTGTCACTGATTTAAAAGTTAAATTGTCTCAAGCCCAAGCTAGACCTCCACGGAATTCCCGTACCTGCATTTCCTCTGGCTGGTTGCCCTTGAATAGTAATTATAACTCAGAAATATTAGGTGGCTGGCTGCATGTGGAGTACTCACAGAGCATTTACATCTCAAGTTGCTTTCTCTGCACCATATTAACTTCTAGGGTCGCTTTTGCTGCTATCAGCATGAAGAATACTCACAGACAACAAAGCTATGTAAATACTAACCTGACCAAAATAGGAAATTCAAAGCTGTGCAAAAAGCTATCACAATGAGAACGTGAAGTACATCTCAATCCTGATCTCTACAGACAATCTATCTTAATTTTGGAAACTTTTCCAAAAAATTGGTAAGATATTTGTCATGTACGACATCACACATTTGTGTTGCTATCTTAAAAGAGCACACAATGAAGGGGAAAGTGACAATCTGAGAAACGAACCTATGTTAATGACTGCTAATATTCTGTTATGCCTCCTGCCGTTTTCACTACAAGTTAATGAATGCTTTGCCTTAACTCAAAGGAGGCTCACAGGTGCTATGAGAGACCATGAGTAGGGACAGTTTTCGGTAGGGGACTTGCTCCGCCACTCACGGCAGGGTCTGCCTGGCTCCCAACTCCAGTTTTCCTCTCTCCAATGCGTTATCCTAATACAAAGTCCCTTCCTAGATTTTTTGCTCCCATACCTTTCAGTTGCAGCTGAAAGCAGTGAGTCACCTACTTCTTGTTATTTTTTCCCTAGTTTTTCTGCTGGTTCTCATCTCTGTTCTCTGCATTTTTCTCCACCTCATTCACCAGTTGTGTGTTTTCCTTGGAGCACCTACTGCATTACACATACTACTGCATTAGTGGTCTAGGCGTCAGGACTTTAACAAGAGCAGTACGAATACACCTACTCTTGTAGGGCTTACGTAGAGTGGTGGGGTTGATAGGACAGACACTAAACAAGTATAGAATATGCCAGGTGCTGATGAGGAAGAGAGCGATGGTAGATGTGTCCTGTCAGTCACCCTCATCTACCAGTCATCTGTCCTTGACCTTCTGCTCGTCCTTCTCTATGCTCCAGTATTTGAGAAGTTCATTTGTTCCATAGTTCCTCCCTAGGGCTGATTTCTAAATTTATGTCTGTATCTATTCCCTTCTTTTTTTATTAAAGATTTTATTTATTTATTTTTAAAGAGAAGGGGAGGGAGGGAGAAAGAGAGGGAGAGCGACATCAATGTGAGAAACATCAATTGGCTGCCTCTTGCATGTGCC
Organism: Mormoops blainvillei; assembly: GCA_004026545.1. Classification (NCBI taxonomy): domain Eukaryota; kingdom Metazoa; phylum Chordata; class Mammalia; order Chiroptera; family Mormoopidae; genus Mormoops; species Mormoops blainvillei. The sequence goes on along the minus strand of PVJD01005123.1, from coordinate 50,405 downwards.
CCCACTGGGGAGTGAATCCACAACACAGGCATGTGCCCCGACCAGGAATCAAACTGGTGGCCCTTCAGTTTTTGGAACGACACCTAGTCAGCTGAGCGACAGTGGTCAAGGCTATATCTATTCCTTTCTTTCTCTTGTTTTATCATTACTCTCAGCAGTGTTTCATTCTTCTAGTTGGTTTTATCTAAAATAGACCTTATTATACTTTCCCCATAGGAAATGCCAATGGATCCTGAGAACACTATTTCAATGAAGTTATTGTATCTGTACTTTTGTGTGTTTTTGTGTATTTGGATATTGGACAGGCTGAACATCCAGGGAGATTTACTGCCTGTTTTCAGTTTCATTCAGGTGGTTTCCATTGTACACACTCAGAGCAGCCCCCAAATACCACGTCGGCTGTCAGACATCAGCCATGTTACTTTAATTCTCCTTTACTACTCAAACAGCCAGAGAAGGAGTTTTCCATACTACTTCTCAATAAATTTATTAATCCCCAACCGGGCAAATTCAAGAAATAAATACCATGTAGCTTTGAAGCCATTATAAATTTCAGCTTTCAGTTTGTCAGCCTTTTATAGTCAACCTGAATACAGACATTGGGGCACATCCTGCCACTCGCTTTTGCTCCATTGAATCATTTCCAGATCTGCAAGGGCTCAGCTTCTGTGAGTGACTCCTGTGGAAGAGACAAAACTTGTGAGTCAAAAATGAAGCCATTTTGTTTCCATTTAAGGATGGAAACCATAAGTAATCCATTTATTTACTGGGTATAAGTGTGGATGTTCACACTTTTGCTTCACCATAGCAGTTTCCCATTTACAGGATGGCTTAGAAGGAAAAGCTACAATGACCTGATTCTGTTTTGGTTCTGCCATGTGGCTCTAAAGCGCTGTGGAGAAAGGGCTCAGCGTGGTCTCTGAATGCAGTCCCACATGTCAAGGCTAGAATATTATTGAGCTAAGCAGAGTCCTAAAACATTTTTCTTCCTACGTGATAATTTCAAAATATCAAAATAAAAGACAAATGTCAGCTGTGAAATGAATACCCCTTATGGAGGCCAGGGATTTTTCTGTTTGATTCCAATTACAAGTAATGGGAATCAGGAAGATTCTTGCTGTACTTCTTAGTGTAGGTGTTATTTTTGCAATTAAAGCACTATGTGTGTCTCTATAGGGTTTTCATTTAATTGGCAAACATGGTATGACATATGTCAAATTTCATCGATTCTCAGGCCTTTTCATAAAAAAAATTGCTTTGAATTTGCTGAAGTTTAACGTCTATATCCCACATCTCCCATTCCAAACACCGTTGCAAATTGTTTCACTGTCAGCGGTCCATAGCCTTACAAATAGATTTATGAATGATATGCATTAAGTAACAGCTCAGGAATAGTCAGGACAATTTCAGAATTTTTTAACTTCCCTTTTTTTTCTGATGCCAAATGTTACATACATACAAGTCTTGTCAGAATGAAAGCTATAGCTGTACTTGAACACATCTGGAAGTAGAATTCATTCAGACATTATTTTTTCTCATTATTAACATTTCTACTTGCACATTATCCCGGACTATTTATTCAAAGTGACACTTGACTAAACCTTGGTTACCTTAGGGAGAGGAAAAGGTTGGTGGGTGTAATAGTACCTCCAAATGGGCCCATGCTTCCCTGATCCCACAAGGGGGCGCTAGTTTAACACGTTCCTGGAAACAGCGCTGAGCTGGGGCAAGCTTGTCAAAGAGCATAGAGTTGTCAAAGCTATGAAAACAGTCCCCGCCATTTTGAAATTACCACAGGAATAAACTATATAAAAATCTTTTACAATGTCTAACATTCATCACCACGAGAGAAGGAATGGAGTTCACAAACTGGGCAGGCTATCTGTGCCATTCAGGGTTTCATCCCACTGTCTTATTCTTGGGCCTTTCCCTTTGACTCAAGGGAACAAAGACCATTTCCTACTTTTAAAGGCTAATCTATATCTCTTCCCATCTCCAAAGGGGCCACGTTTTCAGGCTCATCTCTCTTCCTCTGTCAGCATCTTCAATTTCCTCTTCTGCTGTAGCGCCTATGCCCCTGTATCTGACATTCGCAAGTGTATCCCCATCTTTAAAAAATCTGTCTCTTGAACCTGAAGCCCCAACTAGCAACTACATTAGTCTTCTTGTTATCATTACCAGACCTCTTAAAAGTGGTTATTTAATTGTTAAATTAATATATTGCTAACCTCAGAAAGATTGAATTTGTTGCTAGATGGGGTAATGATTTTCCTAAAACAGCTCATTCTAAAATCAATAACTTTAATTAACAGTCACTATGTGTGCCATCATCTGCTTCTAGAATGTTTCTTTTTCTTTCCCTTCCATGACTCTACATGTTTTTGGTATTCTTTCTACTTCTGTGAGGTCTTTTCTAGTTTTTATTCTTGTAACTCTTTTCCTTTTAGCCACCCCAGCTCAAAAAGCTTAATTTTGTTTGCTATTTACTTTTATTCTACTCACTTTTTAAAAATGTACATGTGGTCAAATAAACTCTTTTCAGCATATAGGTCTATAGGTTTAGATGTACAGTTTAGGCTTTAGTTGTGTAACAGCCACTACAGTGAACACACAGAAATGTTCCCTCGCCTCCTCAGATTTCCTCAAGCTGCCCCTTTGTAATTAACCCTGCCTTCCACCCAAATTCCCTGATCTATTTTCTGTTCCTAAAAATTTGCCTCTTCCAGACTGTCATTAAATAGAATCCTACAACAGGTAGCTTTTAAGTCTGCCTTTTTGAACTTAGCATACCACATTTATACCACCTATGTTGCTTCATCTATCCAAAAATTGTTCCTTTTTTTACTGTTGAGTAGTATTCCTTCGCACGGATGAACCATAGTTTATCCATTTACCAGTGAGCAGTTATGAAGGCGGCACACATGCCCAGCCATAAGGTGGCACTACTTTTACTATATGTTAGTGTTATTTCAGGCTTTGTGTTATCAGGTGTGATTTGGTAGATTATTCAGGTGAGTCTGGGAATGCTCTAAATTTTTCAATGTAAATTAATGCTAAGTATTTCTTTGCTTGACATTATTTTGGCTTATGAAAGTTTTCATAGGAACACTGTACTTTCGGATAGTGGGGGAAACCTGTATTTTGTTAGATTTTTTTTTCCCCCTAAATATTTTATGTTTCTTGGTGCTATTATAAGTGGTACTGCTTTCCGGGTTTATTTTTGAGGTTCATATCTTCACACTAAGTATCCATTTTCACTTCTCCCCTCTCCCCCTCCGGTTAACACTTGGATTACTTTAATACTTTAACAGCACGTCATTGGCCACTGTGTCCCCAGTCCATGTTCCCTGCATGAGTCTCTCAGCCAGCTTTCCAAAACCACAACTTCCCTCCCTGTTACTCAGATGAATGATCTTCGTCCACTAACCCCGCAGAGTAGTATTCAAGGCACTCTTTACCAACATTTTCTTCTATTTCATGACAGAATATTCTAAGTGATCTGGATTCATCTGCTCATTAAATATCTTCTTTCTGGACGTTAGGATGTCCAGAGGGTGGTGGAGGTTGGGAGAGTGGAAAGCAACAAGAGTGGTATAAGAGATAAACAGTGACAAGAACAAGAACAAAAACTGAGGGTTTTAAAAAATGCTATGTTTTTCCAAGTAACTCTGAGAGAGATTGAACACCGTTTCCAAATTAAAAATAGAAGCTACATAACCTTGAACATTGATTCTGTCCGAGCTATGTGCTCAGCACGCTACATGTGTTACCTCATTCATCTTCACGGGAGCCTCTGAGAATGTGGGAGGTGCACGGTAACCCCATTTTACTAGTCACCAATCTGAGACTCAGAAAACTTAAGTAATCAGCTTACGGTCACTCGGCTAGTAAGTGGCAGAGTAGGGGCTTGACTCACAGCCTGACTTCGGAGCCCGTGCTTGCCTCTGCCAAAGTGCCGTGTGGCCACCATCAGGTGGCAATGTTCACCAATGATGAGGCGACAGTCAGTCAATCCCAGAGGCAAGAGTCTTCTGCTCTTTTGGACCATTCCCGATGCTACGGATTCACAATCAAAGAACTATTCTTCGTATACCTTTCCTCTTCCTCCCCCCTCCCATTTTTCAGTACATTTGAGCTTCTCAAGAAGCCGGAAGGTGAGAGTAGTTAAGGTCTAAGTGAACAACAGCGCTGCTTTTTCCCAGTGTTAATGGGAGCCTGTTCATATTCTCCATAGGCAAGCATTCCTACAAACTAGGAAACTAGTGTCTTGGGACCTGAGCCGTGTGAAGGGCGGCAGACACATCGTTCACATTGAGCAGCTTACCCATGGCGTCTGTCAGTGCCACTGAGAAAGCCATTGCAATCCATGGATACCCTCCACAACACCTGGCCCAGTGAGTGAAATAGAAGGGGCTCAGAAACTACAGTACGAAGATGAATGGACATGAACATTGACATGATGAGACTCACAGGTGTATGGGTAAATGGTGTTAGGTCCTCTCCTGAGCACATGATGCAACTATGAATTATCTTCAATTGAACAGGAAGGGTTGGTTGGCATAAAGGAGAAACATGAATTTACCTGCCCAGTTGCGTGTAAAACCCGACTAGGAACTCAATAAATGCAACTGGAATCAGGTTTGAGAAATAGAAATCTTAATAACTACCATCAGAGAGGAGAGAACATTTAATGCCCAGAAACTTTTATCTTTTTCTGGTAGGAAAACATCAATCCTTTCCCCAAAATGGAAATTCTTCTCCATTTTATTCACACTTCATGAAAAAATAATTTAATATTTTTCTGTGTACCAAACATGGCTTTAGATGGCCTCTTACTCAAAATATTTGATCAAATAAGTTACCATTTATCAAAAAAAAGAAACTATATTTGCCCATAAAATAGGAATAAATTAAATTTTTGCTTTATTATTAGGAAAGGATCACTTTTTCTTTCACAGATGTTCATGTATTCTTGAAAGAAAATGTATTAACATATATAGAAAGTAAGAGTACTGAAAGCCAGTTTGTAATGCACATTTGTCTTCACTTTTTAGTTCCATTAAATCTATAAATTTGCTCAGCAAACTATATCAAATGTGATAGACAGTCTACCTGAGGGACGACCTTGTCCATGAGGCCATTTGTCTGATCAGATATCAAATGGCTTGTTGATTATTCTGACTTCAAAGACTGCTGGCCGCAAAACCTTCAAGGTGGTCTGTAATGCCCTGAGTGTTGAGGCCACCTGTCAGTGTGCTTCCAAATTAAAGAGAATCTGTTGGGAAATGGAGGGTAAACTTCCTCTGCTCCAGATTCGGCTGATTAACCTTGAGCAATTTTACTTTTTCAATACCAGTTATATAGGGAAAATCTCACCAAGACAATTCCAGTTCCCTTTATCCTTGTGATGGATGCATTTGCTTGCCAAAAAATGTAAATATCCACTTGTAGCATTGTAGAATTTCAGGAAAATTTAACATGAAGCATGACAATTTTCAACATTTTCAGTTTCTAGAAATATTTTTTTACTATGTACAACTGGAAAGTAATTATTTGAGTTCCAAGTAATTAAATGAGTTACATTTTAAAGAGAAAAAACTGTAAATGCTTGTCAGCCACTTTTTTGCTTCACGAAACTCTAACAAGTATTTCTCTATCTTTTTTTTTTTAACTCTTATTTATCAGACGATAAGGCTTCCCAAATATAAAAAGTAGGACATTATGGCCGCTAAGAATGTCTCATAAAACTTCTATATTTGGGCTGACTCATGTTATAAAATACAAGCCTTGGGGTAAACTGTTGAATCCTGTGCTTTTAAACCTTTTAATAAAATTAAAAAATTGAATACAACTATTTAATAGAAGTGATAGAAAGATAAACTCATAATTGATTAAAGTAACTTATTTGGTTAGTTTGGGTATTTCATATTAACTGATATGCAACTCATAGATGAGTCCAGTGACAAAACTCACTGATTTGTGCACTTTGTTTTCAGGCATTTGGAAGGAAAGAAGAGAACGGTTTCTATTTATTGGTCCTCTGAATCTAAGCCATGTTGTGAGAAGTCAGCTAAGAGAGGTAAATACAAAGCAACTCATCACTACCATTTTTAAACACAACCTCTGTAGCACAGAATCAATATAATTTTTAAAAATTCTAACTGAGTTAGAACTGAATGGAAACGGAGGCTTTTAAATGCCTGGTGAGGATTGCCGTCATGTACTTTGATGTCTCAGGGCTTGCATTTCTCACTGATTTTAATGGGCTTCAGAATACATCATTAGGAAATGTTGCCTGGGTCTTCTAACATTTTTGGAGACCCCCAAACTGATTGTTGCTTTATGACTTTATGCCATCATTAAAGATTTTTAAAACATTTTTATTTTGAAATAATTTTAGACTTAGATAAAGTTGTAAAAATAGTCCCGAATTTCCCTATATGTCTATCCAGCTTCCTGTAGCTTTCCCTAATGTTGACACCTGGCATAACCTTGCTACGGGTACCAAAACTAAGACACTGATTTTGGTACAACGCTATTAGGAACTTCTTTCCCCTCCTTGTTGTGCCTTAACTTGCATTTACTTAAATTGTTATCATTTAGAGAACTTTTCCGAAAAATTCCTTAAATCATTTCCTTTGTAGTATATTCTTGACCCGCATCTCTGTTTTGAAGAAAGTAAACATTGCAAGCATCTGCAGTGATTTAAGTTATCACAGGTAATTGAACGCCATTTAGTTCTCAGGTACACGGTGCTTGTCACTGGACCAGGTGACACCACTGGAAAAGACAGCTAGACAACATGTGATCCCCAGAGTTCAGAGTCCCAGTAACGTCATGGGACATCCAGAAGTCACTACTGAAAGAAAAGGGAATCAGTAGTAAAGTTCAGAATCTAAGTGTCTGAACTCCAGTTCATTGAAAACTTAAAAGAAGATCATTTTTTATTGTTTATTGTGTTAAGGAGTTCAAAGAGAGTTTTAGAATATTTCATTCTTTAAGATGCTACAATTATAAACTCATTAAATTTAATTGTATTATCTTTATAGTTCTTAACTTTCCACTGTCTCATTATCAATTTCATTAATTAAATCATTTTATTTTGATTAAAAACAAAAATTATTGAATTATTATTCTTTGAAGTAATTGAATAGTTACTGTAGCTTTATTTATAAGGCTATACATTGGGTAAAACTTAAATGTTCAATAAGCTACGATTCGTTAAGCATACTGTGGGATGTAAATATGCACTGACAATATTATAGAAGAATGTTTAATGACATGAGACTTATTGTATATTGTTAGGAGAAAATAGTTTCCCAAACAATTTGTATAGTATGGGTCTAGTTTGTTAAGAAAAAAGATATAAAATATGGTGTGTGTGGAAAAAAACTGAAAGCACATATAAAATACTAATTCCTGGATAATGGGATTTGAAGTAGAGTTTATTTTCCTTTGTTGTTCAAGCATGCATAGTTTGGTTTCTTATATCAATCAGTATTTTCTCATGAATTGTTTTTCTCATTAATATTTATTTTTTCTTGACTTTAGCTCTAGTAAGATCAATATGGAATTAAATATCCTTAGTACATGGTGGGTGTAAACACCATTTTGAACTACCATTATCAATAGGATAGTTGTAGGTACCTTTATTGATATTACAATGTGCTAAATTTTACATTTTATCCCAGTGTGTATTCAAATCATCTGGTGAAGAATTGATGTCATTCCCATTTTCAAAATAAGGAAACAGAGACCCAGATGGTTCAATAACTTGTCCAAGATTTCTCAACTGGAAAGTAGTGGAACTGGGTTTTGAACCCAGGCAGTCTGTACTCTGAACCATAATGCTATCTTACTTCTAATTGAGACATTTTTTTAAACCCACACATTTTACATTAAGACATATTGATGTGATTTATCCTCTCTTCAGTTATGCAGACAGTATATAGAGTGTTTCAGTCTCTAGGCTGTTATGAGAATATCAGCTACATTGCATCGGTGAGTAACAGAAGTGCAGTTCAAGTGTTTCAGTGTATGGAATTGGGCAAAATTCAGATGTTATTGCCTTATGTCTACTTATAATTATCAATACTAACATGATAGTTATCAATTGCTGAGCTATTCCTTGTGCCAGGCACTGTGCGTTACATGCATTCTCTCAGGGATGCTCAGGGCAATCAGAAGTAGGTCTAAATTACTGTGCCATTTTATTTATGGCGCAACCAGAGCTTTGAGAGACTCATGAACTTGTCTAAGCTCATAGAGCAATAGTACCAGGAACTTGAACCTAGGTCTTTCTGACTCCGAGGTTAGCTTTTAAGCACTACATAATGCTAACTTGTTTCCTAAAGACTCCTGTATAGTTGGATTATACTTGCCTTATCTTTATCAGAATTATTTTTATATTTTAAGCCTGATTGGGCAATGAGAAAAAAAAAATTTTGATAGGTTTACCAGCAGGCCAAAGATCTTTAAACCACCTTTATATTTGTATCCAAAGCTAGGGTGACCAGCCACTCAGGCTAGCTCAAAACTTTCCCAGTTTAGCACTGAAAGTCCTGCATCCTAGGTCACCCTTCAGTCCTGGGAAAACCAGGATGGTTGGTTACACAGTCACGGGCCAAATTAAGAAGTAAACGTTTAAGATTTAAATACCATGACTCCAGTTTCAGACAAGCCAAGCATCCATGTAAATATGTTCTGGAACAAAAAGAAAAATCATAAAAGAAATAGAGGGAGAGGAATAGCTGGCTGGTGTGGCTCAGTGGATTGAGTACTGGCCTGTGAACCAAAGGGTCTCTGGTTCGATTCCCAGTCAAGGCACATGCCTGGGTTGCGGGCCAGGTCCCAAATAGGGGGTGCGCGAGGGGAAACCACACATTGTTTCTCTCCCTCTCTTTCTCCCTCCCTTCCCCTCTCTCTAAAAATAATAAATAAAACCTTCAAACTAAATAAATAAGTAAATATTTGAAAAAAAGAAATAGAGAGCAATAATATTATGTTGAATGTGTGCTCTTAAAAAGAGGAAAAGAAATACTGTATCTAGAGTTTGTCTTCTACTCGCAGAGTGGAATAAGCTTTGTGTTTTTACAGGAGGTGCCGCTAACCTGGGCTGTCTACAATGTGTCTAACAAGGTTAGCAGCAATCCTTGTCTCAGACAAAAATTCAAAACTTTTGAGAGTATCTCATCACAGAACAGAAACATCACCTGAGAGGGACTGAACCCAAACTCTGGAACTACAGTCACACAGCGGGTTGTAGGAGTACAGAGAGTACAGAGGAGTACAGAGGGGGAGGCATTCTCTTACCCCAGGTCCACCTGGTGCTGGATTCCATCCCCTTTGGCTTCTTAAAGATGCAACTCCTCCAGTTTCCCCTCCTTTCCTACATCATCATTCTCTTCTTCTCTATTGGAGAATTTCCCTCAGCATACAAAATTCTCTAGTGTCTCCCATCTTATAAAGCAAAAAACAATCACAATCCTTTGGTTCTCCATCCTTTTTCCAGCAATTACCCTATTCCTCTTCTCCTCTCAGAAGTCACACATCTTTGAAGAGAAGTCCTTCACCTGCTATCTGCATTTCCTCGGTTTCTGTTCTCTCTTCAGTTCACCCCAGTTAGCTACCACGCTAACGGTCGGCTGAAACTGCTCTTTTCCAGGTCACTGGCGACCTCCATTTGCCAAATCCAGTAAACACATCTTTGTCCTCAACTTTCTCAACCACTCATAACATTAGACAAGTTGACTCCAATGATCTCCAAATGCTCTCCACCCTGGGCTTCCCAGACATACCTTCCTGGTTTCCTGCTGAAATCACAGGCCTCCTCCCTGTGTCTTTGCTCGCCCCCTCTCGTCATCAGACTGAACATTACATTCTGCTGCTTTTCAGGGTTCACTCCTCAACCAGTTTCTGTTATTCCTAAATATCTTCTTCTTGAGAAACCTCATTCCATCTATAGCTTCAATTTTGAACTAGCTGATTACCCCCAAATTTGTACCTTCTGTCCATATCATTTTTCTGGATTCAATTTTTTTTTTTCATTCACATGCTTCCATTTAGATATCTCATGGGTATTTTAAGTATAACGTTTCCCAGAGAGGCTTCTGATTTCCTAATCTATTGCTCCAAAGTCTCCCCCACCCACCCATCTTGATTGCTCCTTTTCCCTTGGTTATCCACTCCAGTTCAGCAAGGTCTAGAGATTTTATTTCTCAAAGCTAGCAGTGCCCACCCAATATCTATTTTCCCCTTCTTTACAACAAAGTTCTGATTTTGTTGGGGGTGGCGATATGCACAGCTGTACAGCTGCATTTTTCAGCCTTTCTGGCTGACTAGGGTAGCCCAAGTCCTCATAAATAGAATGCAGGTAGATCTAGGTGGGACTTCCAGCAAAGACCTTTGTAAAGACTCCCATGTTTTGAGAGCCGATTTGCACTACCTGTCTTCCTGCCTGGAGTGAAGACATGCTGGCCAGGGCTGCATCTGCCGTTTTGTAATTACGAGACTATTTTGAGGGTGGAGGCACACTCCAGGGAAGGTGGAGGTGAGAGCTGAAGGAGCTGCCGTTCCAGCCCTCGAATGCTCACTATGTAAGAGAGACTTATATCTCTGTACTAAATAACTATTATTCTGGGTCTCTGTTACTTACAGTCACATGTAATTACTAGCTGCCAGGAGGTATCCTTCCACATCTCCACTGCATCATCCTCATCCAAGCCTATCTTCTCTTGGCTAATCTTTCAAACAACTAAATGGAAGAGTTTCACATTCCTCCTTAAAAACCTTCGATAGATTCTCAGTAGGTTTTAGTGAAATACAGGTTCTTTAACATGGCATGATGGAACCCCTATTTAATTTCTCATCTCATTTAACTAGCTCCTGTCTTCACTCTTGTCTAGGGAGAAGCCTTCTTTGAATGTGTCTAGCTCTGTCTTATCTCAGGGCTTTTGCTTGTGCTGTTTTCATTACCTAGAAATGTCTATTCTCTATTCCTTCTCCTCCCCACCTTTCTTTCCCTATTCCAAAGACTAGTTCTCTGTTTTCCTTTAATGCCCAGGTTAAATGTCACCTCTCTTACCATTCTACCTAAATTTCCCCTCATACTTCATTACTTCCAATTATTGCCACCTTTTAGTTTTCACCATCTCACTTATCACGGTTTATCATAATTTGCTCATAACATATTGTTTGCCTCTCTTTCGCAGGGAGGATGTCAGATTTATTGTCTACAGTTGGTCTCTGTTTACAAATAACTGACAGGAGTATCTAGTATTGGTTGATTTACAACCTTGGCTGAACATTAAAATAATCTGGGGAGGTTTTAAGTAATAATATCCAGGTCCTATTTCCTAGAGTCAGATGGAATTGGTTGATGTTGGGATCCAGGATCAGTACATTTTAAAAACTCTCTAGGTGATTCTAATATACAGCCAGGTTTGAGAACCACTGCATTAGGCCGAATGGTTCTTGACTATGCAGCCCTTGACCGTATGTTTACCGTATTTTGCCACGTATAATGTGCACTCATGTTTTTGGACCAAACTTTCACGGGGAAATAAAAAATCTCTCGCTATTATTTTTTAATCCAATTTTTTATTTATTCATATTTAGATAGTTGTTTTTTTGTACTATAAAGGAGTTTTAGCATTTAGTTTTGAACATATTATGGTATAAGAAATTTTATGTAACAAATAATCACAGAACCCAAGAACAGGTACAAGCTACAAGAAATTTTATGTACTGGTAGCAAATTGACAGTATTTACGCATCACAGAAGGCCAAGGACTCTTCACCACTGTCAACATCAGATGTTTTTGCTTTCTAGAGTTATACCTTTAACACATAAGCATAAATAAAAGAATTAAAAACATTTATATAGATACAGAATTAGTACTACCCACGTATAAGGCGCATCCTTGTTTTTCTCTCAAATATTTGGGCAAGAAAGTGAGCATTATACATGGCAAAATATGGTAAGTCACTGTGCGAGCACCAGAAGCAATACTAGTAGATGTGTCCACCACCAACGTTCTGATTTGTTTGGTCTGGGGTGGGAGTACTGAGCATAAAAACTCCCCAAATGATTCTAATATTGGCCGGGGTAGAAATCATTAATAGTGGTGCTTAATACATGTCTGTTGATGGAATGAACAGTTATTATGCAATTAATTTAATCATAATCATATACAAAAATTATATGTGGTAGGCTGTTTCTATATTGATTTCCATTCCTCCCTAATAGGAATTGGCTGAATCACTTTGCTAGCAATTATCTCTACTCTAGTTGATACCAGAGTTTTCTTAATAGCCTCCCACTGCTGTTTTCTCCTCTTATTTATGTTACTAACTGTTCTGGGTCCCTAGGACATTGGGGATTCTTGCTTCCTTATATTAGGACCCTTGTAACTATTGCTGAGTAATTCATTTTTGTATCTGCAACTATACCACGTTCACATTTTAAATTCAAAGTATCCCTACTTAACAGTTTTTACTCCCCCAGCCTTCTCCTCACACAGCACCTGGCCCAAAGCCTATCATGATGGAGGTTCTTGGCCAGTGTTTGATAAATGGAATGAATTCATTAGCTGTATTTAAAAAGGACCACCATTCCCCGAGCTCCTCAAAATGCCCTGTGCTCTTTTTATTTACTTGGGTAAATAGCCATTTCTTCCAGAAGCCTCTGTTTTGAACCATGCTGGCCTAGGTTGGGCGAGAGGAGTAAAAACATCAACTGCAAAGTTGAAGCTACCCTGAAAAGTCTCCCAAGATGCAGAAGTGATGAATAGTAGATTCCTTTTCGCTAAGGGACTTCACGACCCATCTCCACTTCCTCAGTAAGAATGTTACCTTCTTACGTTTTCTGAATTTAATGTTGATACTTCACTGTGCATATTTGAATGTTTTATTCTAGCATGATTTTTATTGTAAGAAATGTTTTTTTTAAGTGCATTTAAAGGAGCCACACTATCTGTAGTGCCACAAAACATTCTGAGGACTTATTTAATTTTTAATTCAATTTAATTTTTTATTGAATGTATTGGAGTGATATTGGTTAATAAAATTGTATAGGTTTAAGTGTATAATTCTTCAATACATCATCCGTATATTGTATTGTGTGTTTACTACCCAAGTCAAGTGTCCTTTCGTTATCATTTATCCTCTCTTTTACCTCTCCTACCTACCCCCACACCCTCTTCTCTCTGGCAATCACCATTCTATTGTCTGTATCCATGAGTCTTTCTTTTACCCCTTTGCTGAATCTCTTCACCCTTCTCAGAGTCTGAGGACTTCAGAGAAATAGAAGTTAGAATAGCCCTGATAGGTGTGGCTCAGTTGGTTGGAGCATTGTCCTGCAAAGCAAAAGATCATTGGTTTGATTCCCAGTCAGAGCACATGTCTCTGGGGTCCTGGGGTGTGTGCGAGGCAGCTGATTAATGTTTCCCTCCCTTTCTTTTCCTCGCTCTTCACCTCTCTCTAGAAATAAATAAAATAAATCTTAAAGTAAAAAAAAAAAGGTAGAGTATAAGTCTCGTTACAAAATGCCAGCCCCAGCAGAGACAGTGTCTTCTACTGGGAGGAACAAAACCAAGTGACAAGACCAGAATGCTTTACGAGTCAGGAAGCATGGCACATATTATCATTGGCATCGAAATTCAAATTATCACCAAAAAGAAGAGTAGAAAGCACCCCATTACCTGCATAAAACTTTTCATCCAAACTCGCAAAGCACTGATGCAGGCAGACCACCGAGTCAGGAGGATGTCACCTCCAGCAGTCAAGGACTTTGTCCACTTAGCGCGGGACCCCGGCAGTGAGCGTGGTAAGCACTCAAGAAATGTGTGAAATATTGAATGGAGGAAAATTAATTTACATGCAACTGAGCAAAAAGAAACAGGTACAGGATTTTAAAAGTAAATTATGATAGACTGGGAACAAGAGCTTATTGTCAGGTGAGGGCTTTGGGAGTTGAATGTCTAGATCGGAGAAGTCAGAAAAACGCCCTCTTTTTGTGTGTGTACCATTGTTCCAGAGACACAGCTCCAACATGGGACAAGGACATAATTCATCCCCCTGCATAAGGGACCAGGAGGAAACATGACCCGGGTATATTATTAATTGCTTTGTTTGTGAGCTCCTAACCATGTAATTGTTTTAACGATTAGCAGGTGGGTAAGAGTTCCAGGTTTTCAGGACTTCAAACTATTGTGAGTGAGGAGATTAGTGAACGTGAGTGAATCAGGAGAGGGTTTAGGCTGAAACCCCGAGAAAGTTGCTTTACAAACAAATGAGAAAAGGGGCTTACTGGTAAGTGAAAAGTGTGGAAAAACAGTATTGGGTTCAGTTCAAGCAAGTCGAAAGTGAGAATTCCTTACTGGAAAGGCTTATCATCTTGCGTTCCAAGGTCAGCTGGAGCTTAGACTGTCACAGGTGCTGCAGATCTAATCCCTTTGTGCACCACGTCCAGCTGTGGAATGCACACCTGAGAAACACAACCCAGGCCTCACCAAGACCTGCACAGGAACCAGCTTTGCCTGTGTCTGCTGCCCCAGACCACACCTCTCTCATCCCAATGAATGATGAACTTCTGCTCCTAACATGCGCATCTCTGCTGCTGTTTCTTCTTTCCTCTAGAACCCAAGGCTCATTATATAGTTGCCCCCTCCTACAAGGAGTCAACAATGAGTTTTCCCAAACAGGGGATTCACCTGTTTCAGGATGCAGGGGGAGGCTACCCTTTAAACTGTATTATCCTAAAGGCTTTCCTATATTACAAATCTGTCTGTTGAGTACGGGTACTGCTAGATGAACGTGTAAAAGCTATACAATGCTAACGAATGGCATTCTTTGTTTCCCCACATTCCCTGGTCATCTTCTGATTAAAGTATCCACACGTTCTCTCTCTTTATGATAGATTCAAGCTCTAATTCATGCTTCAAAATCTGTCTAAGTTTTGTGCCTTCATGGGACCATCCAATAAAAAGACATCGGCTAGCAACCAACTACTATTTCTTGAACATCTGTCACCTTACTGCACTCTGAGTCCACATAGACTTCACTGGAGTCTTCTCCCCAGCATTTAGGCTAATTTTGCATCAGGAGACTGCGGTCTGAGCAGAGGAAACATGGTACCCTGGTTGGTGCAAGGACTGATGTACCTCTTTCAGAACCCAACAACAAATAAATCAGACATGAGAAAACTCTTGAAAGCTTTTGTAGTCCTCTCCTAATTCAGCATCTTTTCTTGTTAATAAAATTCCCAGTACATTCTGAGACCATGAGAGAAAGCTCTGAAAAACATTCTAGGCACTTCCAGCACTGAGAAGGATGCAAGAATATTCATTGAGCATTGATGCTGTGCCAGGTAGCGCTTCACACACAGAGCTCACTTAACCCTCGCCCCCATATCTGTTGTAACAGTTGGGGAAATAGAGATGCAGAGAGGTTGATTAACGTGCTCAAGGCCTCACAGCTAGGAAGCAGCAGAAGCGGTCTGTGAACCAAAGTCACCAGGCTCTAAGATCTAGGTTCTGAACTGTCATACCACCTGTCGTTTTGTCGACAGAAAATTGAGCAGGATACTCTAGTAGTGTGACTTTGTCTTCAACAGATTTCCCATACCCCAGGCGGTATCCCTAGGATAGTATCTTTGCTTTCTGCTGCTTATAGAAAGCTTCTCAGACCAGGTTGACTGAATTCCATGTTTGTTTGTTTATAGTCAGATAATACTATGTATAGAGGTCTTGTTCTGTGTTCGTCTTTGCCAAAGCTCCATAAGCTAACCAGTCTGTGATGTTCAACAATCCAACTCCTCCCCTAACCATACCTTTTTGAGCTTCAAAAGTCTTCTTATATTGTCAGGCTTTGTGTCTCCCCAAGTCCCAGCTTTCACTTAACACAATAGTCAGTCTCCACGTCCCTTCTCTTCTCTTCTCTTCTCTTCTCTTCTCTTCTCTTCTCTTCTCTTCTCTTCTCTTCTCTTCTGTTCTCTCTCTTTGTCTTCCTCTCTCTCTCTCTCACTCTAGATAGATAGATAGATAGATAGATAGATAGACAGATAGATACACACACACATATATATGGGGGGTGGAATATGTATACAGGACTATGGGACACATGTAAAAATACATGTATATTGGAATTTAGAAAGCACTAGACTAAGGCTTCACATGTCATCTTACTTAATTCTCATGATGGCCCCATGAAGTAGGTACTCTCTTTATAGCCACATTCTAGAGAAACAGAGGTCTGAAGGGTTCCATAAGTAGCCCATGCATGTGGCTAACATTAGCTTTGGGTTTCCACTGCTTTTTGACTCCAGAGCCCTCATGAGACTGTCTCCATTATGAGCAACATAATCCATGAATTGCCATGATACCAATGTGGCAACGTTAAGTGGAGCTCTCCAGTCCTCCCTTTTTAGTAGCATATTTACAAATTCTTTTAGTAAAGCTCATCCATTCCAGTCAATCTTGCCAGGGGAATTGGCAATTCCAGAAGAATCAAACCTGGCTTCTATTTTTATTTGCAGCTCACTGATTACTGTATTTTGCTGTGTCTAATGCACGTATTTTTGCCCAAATTTTGGAGGGAAAAATAAGGATGGGCATTATACCTGGGCATAATGATTACATACCATGGGCATAATAATGGGCATAATAATCCTGTGTATAATGTGCATAAAAACCTGGGTGTGCCTTATACATGGCAAAATATGGTAATTGCTTGTCATTTAAAAAAGAGGAATAGTAGTATCTACCTACTAGGCTTCTTATGAGAATGATTTGAAATAATCATGACTCTGCACCCTACACAGTGCCTGGTATCTATGGGATGCCCTCAATAAATTATGAATCTTCCACATTTTGTTATTATGCAGTGAAATACAACAGCGTCATTGTTGTATCATTGACGACCTTGCAAAATAGCTACAGAATAATTGATTATATCTTTCATGAAAATTCATACTTTTAAAACCTGAAGCACCTTTAGATATCATACTTTAGTTTACTGATGAAAAAGAAAATATTACAAGAGACTTACCATATCTAAATTCCACTCCAATTTTGGGTCCAACCTGCTCCATCACCTACGTCCTTTCCCCATTTGTGTACAAATAGAACATTCCTTCACTGAATCGTATAAATTTTATAAAGCCATTTAGATCCACAATTTAAAAACATGAAATTTACAAGAGTCCACTCTGTAATTGTGCCTCCTGGTTTACATACAGTCTTTTTTTCCTGTCTATAAGAAAGTGTGAATTAAGTCTCAAAATGCTACATTTTAGAAGGATGACATGGCACACGTCACCTTGAAGGGGGACAGGGGCTCTTGGAGTGCCAAGTTGTCTGAGGGCCAAAAAACAAACAAATCGGGGTGGGGAGGGAGGACGGGGTAACAGTGAGGAATGACGATTAGATGTGACCCAAAGAGAATAAAACCCAGCCGAAATCGGCTAAACACATAAACTGCTATTAAATCACGGCTTTTATTTTTCCTGCCTTTGCCCTTCTAACGTTCGGTTTCTCCGTAAATGAAAGGAATCATTTGAAGTAAGGGCCCGGAGAAGGCAGGCCTCTGACCTCTCGCTCGACCACAGAGATCAAAGGCAGGCCCCATATGTGTGAGATATTATCTTTTCCAGGCAAGTGGGCCTGATGTTTTGTGATGCAGTAGTGTGGAAACAGACAAATAGCCAGGTTAGTGACCGCTGGGAGGACATGATTGACATGGGGACTGAGCACGGGAGCGGGAGGGTTGGAAAGCACCTCTCCCTTTCGATGCATTTTGTTTTTGTTCTGGTTCTCACAAAACCTTTAGCCTTTTGTTTGTTTGTTTGTTTTTGGTTAATTATGCTACTTGTGACTTTAATGCAAACTGCATTTTCATGTTTGCAATGACCATTTACCCCTGCAAACATGTTCCTTAATTTTTTAACCTCCCTAATTTTTAAATGTAATTAACTTATTTTGTTTTTCAGGACAAGGCTTTTGAATACAGGCTTTCCCTATTGATAAATGACGACTAAATCTTTACTGGTACAAATTATATTTAAATGCTTTTAGTTAAATCTCAACATGAAAACAGGTAGGACTACTCAACAGTTACAAAGGCTTTCACTACATGGGGAAATTATGCTTCTCTTTTCCTGTATTATTCCCCCCAAAATCTCACACACACACACACACACACACGCACAGAGAGAGAGAGAGAGAGAGAGAGAGAGAGAAAGAGAGAAAGAATTAATCCCAGGGGCAGCTCTCTTGTTCTTTCTGGGGCCAGTGCTGTGTTGACAGGAGGACCTGTTGTCAGTCCCAGGGAGCCACCGTACAGCTTAGAAGCTTTCAGGCGTCTTGGCCTACACACTGTCCTTCATCAGTCTGATCATTAACGTTCCTCAAAAAGAGAGCAAAATAGAACTGAGGTGAGATGGATTTCAGCCCCAGAGGTTGAACTTGACCTTTAAATCATTTTTTCTCATGTATTGTGCTGTGGGTAATAGCTCCATGGGAAAGCCGGAGACTTCCACGCGCCCAGGTAGTGTTACTGCCTTCCAGCCTTCTTTAATTTCTTTCTCTCTCTCTTCCCGTCTAGGTCTCGCCCCCTCTGCTCACTCTTGCTCTTGCTCTCTCTCATCTCTCTCTTCCCAGCTTCTTTGCCCCAGCACTTTGTTAACTAAGCCCAGCCAGCATTTTTGTGGAAAAAGCAACCAACAAACAAGATACAGCTTTCTTGGATTAATATGTTCACCAAGTTCCCTATTCCGACTCGTTGGTTTGTCCTTGCCCCTGTTTTCGCCACCCATACACACACCCTGACACCTACACACACAACGTACACTTTCCAACACACACACTAACACCTATACGGCAAGACACACTAACATGCACACTAATACAGGCACTAACACACACACACACCAACATACACATCGGCACACACTCACACACACCACTCATCCTCTAACTTATACTAACACATAGTAACACACTAACAAATACACCCATCAGCACTAATACACTAACACACTAGTACAAACACTCTAATATATGCTAACACACTAACACATAGTAACACACAGCAACACACTAATACAACACATCAACACACAGTAATACACCTAGCAACACACACATGCAGAAAAGCGCCTTCTGGACCCTGGAACGTAGCGCTTCATTATCCCACTGGCAACCCTCAGGAGTGGATTCAGGTTGCCTGACCATGCATGAGGTCATCTATGACGTGCACTGATAACTGAGCTAAGAGGAATTCTTGTCACTCTCTTTGTGAATAGCAATTACTATTAACATCTTGTTGAAGCCAAAAAACTTTGCCAGAACGGTGGAAACAAAGCCAGCATTTCAACTAAAATACAAGAATGTTACAATTAGGCCTTCTGTGTTTAGTAGCGGAAGTGTCCCTGTACTTCAGGGCTTTTGTGGAAGAGTGGATTTAAGCATTAAGATATTCATTATGAGCCAAGTAGTAGATTATTTCTACTAACATAAGAATCATAATGCTTAGGCACCACCAGATAATGGACAACTAGCACTGCAGTTTTATCTAAATCAGTGGATTTGCATTAGTTTAAACTCTAGTGTGAACTAGGATGGAGTAAGTTATTACAACATTTATTATAATACTGAAAGAAAAAGCGACCTGGTGTTTTCCGTGCCCCCTACTATCTGTCTACATAATTTTAGACAAAAGAAACTCATTCACTCTTGGAGGTGTTGAATGAAGAGTCACTTGCAGTTGGCTGAGGGGTTGGGGAGAAGATGGAAGTCAAAGGACTTGAAGCAACAAGGCTTGTGCTTCTCAGGATCTGAAAATGGGGATATGCTGTGGGCAGAAACCGCCTTAGGAACAATTGTGCGGCCATCAGGGAGAGGGGCCTCAATGGCTAAAATGAAAGGAAATTAATGTTCTTCTTTTTCTCATCATCTCTTTCCTTCAGTAGAATATAAAATAAAACAACTTTATTATTTTATACATTTATATTTTATCTGTCCTAAGAAAAAAATTATGCAAATATACTTTTTATTACTAGGTCACTTAAACAATAATATTTTATCCAAAATTACTAACCCACAATCTTATTTCCATAATATCCTTGGGAGCCATGCTGAGGGGTCCTAGGCCGGATAGTTTATAAGGCCACCTTATAATAAGGGACTTTTTTCTACTTCTGAAAATAAAGCCCTGCTGGCTCCAAGGGTGACCTGTATGACACAAGGTAGTATGCCAAAAAATCAGCTGTGCATTTCCAAGATAATTTTTTAATGGTTACGGCCATTCCATCTAGGGCATAGGTACCCTATTATTAGAATAGTTAATTCAAAGTTTTTATTCATAATAAAAGGTGATTTGAGAAAAAAATGATTATTAATCAAGTATAAAGAATGTTTTTCTTGGCATAAAATGAGAGTGAAAGTGCGAAGTCCATTTTAATGACCTCGTCAGCTCATGTCTTTGACTTTTATGAAGCTGTGGTTGGGATCGCTCCTTTCCAGGTCCACTGCAGGGAGACGAGCTTCTGCCCCAGACACGGCAGCGCGTCGTCTGTTGGCTTGCCTCTTTTCCCGTTGAACAGTAACCTCCGGAGAGTGGGAACAGTTCATCTTTATGTCCTCAGCAGAAACTCGGGAAATATTTCCTCAGGCACGTTTTATTTCATCTCAGAGAAAGTGGTAGTGAAATCCGTTAGTTGGATTCCTAGTGATCTATTAGTTTATTTTCAGCCACTGTTTACCAATTCCTATAGCTATAAAACTTAGAAAATCTTAGAAAGAAATAATGTATAATGATTTATATTGTGATTTGAGATATCGATGTAATTTATGGATTCATCCATTGCTAACTGGCTTTAAAATAGTCCTATGATACTCTAATTTGGAGTAGTGTTCCCCAAGTGGAGTTTTGCAAAAG
The DNA here is from genome assembly GCA_004026545.1 of Mormoops blainvillei. Classification (NCBI taxonomy): domain Eukaryota; kingdom Metazoa; phylum Chordata; class Mammalia; order Chiroptera; family Mormoopidae; genus Mormoops; species Mormoops blainvillei. The sequence continues at coordinate 29,471 of PVJD01005123.1, read as the reverse complement.
AAACATCTCCTAAAGATATACTAACTTTGATCCATTGAAGAGTATGTGTGTGTGTGGGAAGGTGGGCTATCACAATGACTATTATATTTGTTTTTATCTCATTCTTTTAACTTCTCATTTGATATATTTTGTGATATGCATAATATGCTTATGCATATATTTGTGGCAAACTAATGGAATTGTGTAACCAACAATGTGCGACCACACTGGTTTAGAGAATTGGACTAGAGGATACAATTTCTTGGTATTTCTGATGTTTAAGATGAATGAAAGAATATAAACATTCATTTATTTAACTAACACATATGAGAACTTTCTATATGCTGGACACTGTTCTAAATACTAGGTATAAACATACAAGGATAAATAAGACACATTTGTCTCTCTCAAAGAGCTTGCAATCTAATAGGGAAGACGAGGCTTCAGGTTATATAAATAAATGACACTTCTCCCGTGAAGGCTTTGCCGGCCCCCTTTTCTCCCCTTGGACTGCTGCGGTGCTCGATGTCTCTTGGTGTGATTTAATACTGTCAGTTAGAAAAGCATTCGGTCGTATGTAACAATATTCAACCAACAGTAGCTTAAACAAATGACAGTTTGTGTTCCTCACACATCTGGAGTTAGGCTTTGGCTAGTGTTGATTCAGCTGATCACTGGTATCATCAGGCAACAAGGTCGCCTGATACCGTCCTGGTTACGTTGGCTTTTTGTTCTTGCACTTGTTGCCTCTTGACAAAAGGAGGCTTCTGCGGCATCTCCGCATATCAATTTTCATTCTAGATAGGAAGATAAGGGAAGGACAACAAAGGACCGTGCCTATTTTTATCTGGAAAGCAAAAGCTTTTACGGAATCTCCTTCAGCAGCCCTTGCCTTGCTTCCTTTTGGGGCAGACGGTGTCATAAGGCCACCCGGAATCAGAACCGCAAGGGAGGCTACATCAGGTGTCTGGCTCTCCGGTTTCTAGAATAGATTAGGAAAACAAAGGAAAGGAGGCTTGGAAAGGATAGCATTGAGAGTGCCAATCTATGGGATCAGCCACAGGCACTGAAAATAGATCGCTTAATATTTTAGATATTGCTGGGAGCTGATTTTCTTTCCTACTAAACCAAAAGCTCCTTGAGACAGGATATGGCTACATCTCTTGCAACAAACATTTGTTGATCTAATGAATCAATAAATAAGTTTAATTACATTAGGACAGAAAAAAGTAGAGACTCTAGTTTGCTAAGTCCAGTTTCCAATAAACTGAACCAAAAGAAGTTTAGTTTACAAACCTCATGAGGAAAGGTTTCCTTTTTTAAATGTCTTGAGTTCCATAGAACCTAACACTTTGCATACACAGTGGTAGGTGCTCAGTTAAGACTTGCTGGATGCTGAACAAATGAATAAAATGAACTAGCTGATCGCGGGGCAATTCTACATTCTAGCATAAATGAGACAAGCAGTACATCTGAAAATTTTAGCACAAAAAGCTGCAGCTTGATCCTAGGTATATGAAATCAACAGATACTTAACTTTTTAAAAAATACATTTTATTGATTATGCTATTACTGTTGTCCCATTTTTCTCTCCCCTTTATTCCCCTCCACCCTGCATCCCTCTCCCACCAGCATTCCCCCACTTAGTTCATGTCCATGGGTCGTACATATAAGTTCTATGGCTTCTCCATTTCCTATACTATTCCTAACCTCCCCCTGTCTATTTGGTACCTACCAATTATGCTTCTTATTCCCGGTTCCTTTTCCCCCATTCTCCCCACTCCCCCTGCCTGCTCATAACCCTCCACATGATCTCTGATTTCTGTGAAAATATTTCTCTGATTCTGTTCTTGTTCTGGCTATTTGCTTAGTTTGTTTTTGTTTTTGTTTTTGTTTTTTTAGGTTCAGTTGTTGATAGTTGGGAGTTTGTTGCCATTTTACTGTTCATGTTTTTTATCATCTTCTTTTTCTTAGATTAGTCCCTTTAACATTTCATTTAATAAGGGTTTGGTGATGATGAACTCCTTTAACTTGACCTTATCTGGGAAGCACTTTATCTGCCCTTCCATTATAAATGATAGCTTTGCCAGACAGAGTAATCTTGGATGTAGGCCCTTGTCTTTCATGACTTTGAATATTCTTTGCAGCCCCTTCTTGCCTGTAAGGTTTCTTTTGAGAAATCAGCTGGTAGTCTTATGGGAAATCCTCTGTAGGCAACTGTCTCCTATTCTCTTGCTGCTTTCAAGATTCTCTCCTTATCTTCAATCTTGGGTAATGTAAGCAGGATGTGCCTTGGTGTGTGTTTCCCTGGGTCCAGCTTCTTTGGGGCTCTCTGAGCTTCCTGGACTGCCTGGAAGTCTATTTCCTTTGCCAGATTGGGGAAGTTCTCCTTCATTATTTTTTCAAATAAGTTTTTCCTTGTTCTTCCTCTTCTCCTTCTGGTACCCCTATGATTCGGATGTTGGAGTATTTAAAGCTCTCCCACTGGTTCCTCAGCCTCTCCTCATTTTTCGAATTCTTGTTTCTTCATTCTGTTCTGGTGGAATGTTTATTTCTTCTTTCTGCTCCAAATTGTTGATTCAAATACCAGTTTCCTTCCCTTCACTCTTGGTTCCCTGTGTATTTTTCTTTATTTCACTTTGCATGGCCTTCACTTTTTCATCCATTTTGTGACCGTACTCCACCATTTCTGTGAGCATCCAGATTACCAGGGTTTTGACCTCTGCATCTGTTAGGTTGGCTATCTCTTCATCGCTTAGTTCTGTTTTTGGAGCTTTGATCTGTTTTTTCATTTGGGCCATATATATATTTCTTTTGTTGGCATACCTATTATGCTGTGAGGGGTGCGGCCTTAAGTGTTCACCGGGGTGGGGCAACTCTCGTCACTGCCTTGTATTGCTCTACGTGGGGGAGTAGTCTGAGAGGGAACAGTGCCACTTACTTGGCTCCAGCCCAGCTCTCAGTCACTTCCCCTGCTACCCACAAGCAAATTGGGGCCCTTCTGGTGCTGCTTCCCAGGTGGGTGGGTTTGTGTATGTTCTGGACCCTGTGGGTCTCTCAAACGGACTCTCCTGTGAGACTGGCAGTGACTCGGGCTGCTGCAACCCCCACAGGTTTTTACTGGTAGAGGTTTTAAGACTTTCTTTTCCCACATTGGAAGCCTGGGTTGCACAGTCTGTCTCACTCCCCAGTTGTTCTTTCTGGTTGAGCCACACGCAAACGTGAGACCACCCCATCTACCAGCTGCAGCCTTGCTGTGCGTCCTCTCCACACAGGATGCCCTCCTACCGGTCTGGATGAATGTTTCTTCTTTAACTCCTTGGCTGTAGGACTTCCACAGAGTTCGATTTTCTGGCAGTTCTGGTTATTTTTTGTTTTTAAATTTGTTGTCCTCTTTTTCGTTGTGCAAGGAGACAAAGTATAGCTCCTACACCTCCACTGTGGCCAGAACAGATACTTAACTTTTGAAAACCTTTTCATTTCATAAACTTAGCACCACCATCAGTCTGTTTCCAGTGTAATAGTATAAATTTTTCATCAAAGTCTCAATTCTATAAATCCCCATTAGATGCCATGTGAACCGAGAATACTGCATTATCACTGATACTCAGGATAAAGATGTTATGATTGTCTCTTTTAATCATAAACCCCTGAAGGTGTTTCACTAACAAAGTAAAGAGATCACGTGGTTAAGCACAGAGCAGATTTACAATGAAGAAATAAAAGATTTTCATTGGAAACCACTCCTTCATTATCTAACCCATGCTCATTACTCAGCACAGAGGTTGAGTGCACTGGGGAGGCCACAGAGGCCTTGTCCTGGACCTCTCCCAACTTCCCCTAAATCATGTCATCCACTGAGAACACATCTGTCCACATGGACTTTCGAGAGGACACTGTGTCCTTAATAAATTAGTTCAAGGCTGGAAAAGCTCAATTTCAAACAATTATCCTTATTTCCAACATATACCTCACTTGCTGCATTTTGTTCACATTTCTTGCTCTGCCATAGAAGAGTTGGGAAATAACTCTCTAAAGTCTCCGTATAAAAGATTTCACATAAATGGAGATGCTTCTTTCCTTGTTCTTAAAACGCAAGTACGCTACTCCATTTAACATGTTTCTTAAGAATTAATTTTAATTCTTCATTTATTCTTCAGATTGATATTCTCCAAATCTGCTTGAAGTTTTAAAAAACTATTTGCAGTAGTAGAGCTAATTCTGGACATACTTCTTTCTGTCTGAGTGAGCATTTGACATAGTCCTTGTGTGACTCCTGCAACATAATTTTGGGCTTTATTTTTTTTAATTTTTTAAATTGTTGTTCAATTACAGTTGTCTCCATTTTTGTTCATCTTCTCAGCACCCTGACTTTATTTATATCTATTAAATATGAATCTAATGTGTGTTATTCTCATCATTGCATTGTGCATTTTATACTTTAGCCCTATTATGCTATATAACATGTTTTTATTACCATACCAATTTAAAAATCTCACTTTAGCCCTCCCTGGTGTGGTCAGTTGGTTGAGCATCATCCCTCAAAGTGAAGGGTTGCTGGCTCATGTCCAGGTCAGGTCACAAGCCTGGGTGGTGGGTTTGGGTTCCTGGTTGGGGCACGTGAGAGAGGCGACTGATTGATGTTTCTCTCATATATGGATGTTTCTCTCTTTCTCTTTCTCCCTCCCTTCCCCCTGTCTAAAATATTAAAACAAAAAAATTCACTGCACTTTTATTCTCTTTAGCAATATATGTGAAGGCTAATATCAGTTTCAAGATATGTTTAATGGCAAACTTTAAATCTTTCTCTTTAAATCATTCAAATATAAGGGAGGACCAAAAAAGGAATTTATTTATTAAAAAATTGTGTACTTATTCTTACATGTTTAAACTTCAGTCACCTTCAAAGTTCTCTCTGTTTGATGCAATACACCTATTGAGACATATTCCCACTGCTCAAAACAGTTTTTGAACTTGTTGACTTTGATGCCTTTTAGTGCTTCTGCTGTTTTTTTTGTGTTACCTCTTCCACATCAGCAAAACATTTCCCTTTGGGGACTTTTTTTCATCTGGGGAAACAAAAAAAATGTCACTCGGTGAGATCAGGTGAATAGTGAGGATGGGGAATGGGGGTCATGCTATTTTGGTCAAAAACTGCTGAATGCTCAGTGGTGTGGGCAGGTGTGCTCATAAATCACCCATCATAAAGTTGGCAAATGTATTAAAGAGTCTTAAAAAAAATTCACTGAAACCTAACGCAGCCTCTTATAACAACGCCAGCTGGTACACTGATACAGATGGGTTGCTAGAACACTCACCTAGCGGGAGAAGCCTGTACTACAAGGAACTTGACTTCCAGAAGATAATTCTTGTTGTTTTTTTGTTGTTGTTGTTGGAGGGGAGGGTCCTTCCTTGTATTCATGTAGTTGTTCTTTTATTCAACTATCTGAGTTGATTATATGCTGGTTAATTAAATTAATTAAGAACCAATTATATGCTGATCACTATGAGAGGTACTAGAAATAAAATGATCTGCTCTCATAAAGCTTTCAGGCTATTGCAGTAAGAGACATTGATCAAATAACCCCATAAATCAGTATAAAACTGCAACTTCGACAAGAGCAATGACCAAACAGGGGATCAAGAAAGGCTTTCCTGAGAAAGCCACGCTTAAGTCAAGATCTGAGGGATGCTGAGAGGTTAACTAAGTGAAGTGTGCGGGTAAGAACATTCTTCCAAACCCCAGATCATTCCTTTACTTAAGAAATAGTTATTGAGAGTCTGTTATGTGCCAGACAGTGTTTGGTACTGGACACACAGCAATAAACCAGCCAGGAGCCCTGCCTTCACTGAGCATTCAGTCTGGTGGGGAAGACAGGTATTAAACCCATCATCACAACCAACGATGGTTTAAGTTACAATCAAGATAAGGGCTATGAAGGAGAGGCTACAGGGCAACTGTGAAATCAGTTAAGATCTGCCTGTGGCTTTACAGAGAAGGTGGCCTGCAAAAGCAATGTGCAAATGGTACCAGTTTAGAAGAAACAGTCCTTCCCTGCTAACTAACTCTTGTGACATCTCTCAGATTGATGCAGGTTTGCTACCACCCGTTTTCTCAAAGACAAGTGCTTTGTAGGTATGAAAATACTTAAGAGTTCGTTGGTTTCAGGTACTATTTTGAGTTTACTGATGAGTGAAGGAGTGGGGAATCTTCCCCTTAGCCATATGCTGGCTTTTCTTTTTGTCCTAGGAAGATACTCGCACAGCCTGACAGAATTCATTCTTGTCAATTGTAGACCCTTACTGTCTGTGACGGCAAATGGATTTTGTTTTGATTCCTTTTCCTATTTACCTAGTAATGAAAGGTAAAGGCTTTTCCTTTGCTTCTAAATTATGTACAGTGCTGGTTCTTTCCTGTCTCTATCCAATGCCTTTTCAAAGAAAATGGCCAATTATTTTTAACCTAGATTTTATCAAATGATTTTCTACACAGTGTGCTTTCCTGCCACCCTAGAAAGCATCATTTGGCCTCAGTTCATATTTTTAAGATAAGTATTTTATTTTTTAAAAGCACGTTTTCCTTTTCCTATGTAACTAAGTAGAAACACTGGTATTTGTCACACATTTTTTTTTTCCTACACAAGCATTGTTTTCCATTTCCTTTAACTTTGCTCTTACATACATCTTAGCTATCTCTTTGGACTTATTCTTGAGCAGTCAATGCCAATTTTCTCCTTTTGGGGGTATACATATTTGCATTTAAGTTTCTTGGATTGTTTGAGGTTTTAGGGGGTCCTCAATAATTTTTATTTAGGTGAATATGTTTTCCAGTCCTCAAATTTCCATGTGGTTCTTCTTTATATCTTCTATTTCTTTGCTGAGATTCTCTACCTTTTCATTTGTTTCCAGCATATTTATAATTGTCCATTTAGGCTTCTTTATTTTTTTTAAATGATGGCTGGTGTAAAATCCTTGTCAGGGAATCCAACATTGTGCCATCTCAGTGTTGATGTTTGGTGATTGTCTTTGTCATTCAATATCTCAAAAGGTTAAGGCTTTTCCGATTCTTGGTTTAATAAGTGATTTTCATTATATTCTGGATATTTGGGGTGTCATTACCTTATCAGACTTTGGACCTTATTCATCTTGTTTCAACAGTTTCCGCTGACACCATACTGGTGGGAAATGAGGGCTCTGCATCTTTGGCACTGGGTGGGGGGTGTTGGCCCTCCATGGGCTTTGCTGACAGGGGATGGGGACCTGTGGACTGTGTGGAGTGCAACAGGAACTGCGGAAGAGGTCTGTCCTGAAGGGCTGCCTGTCTTTCTTCCTGCTCTCCTTGGGATTTCTTCATCTATACCTGTTGGTGTTTCTGGGTTTCAGGTGTCTCCAGGACTCACGATTACTAGCAGATACTTGAAGGTTAAATGCTACTGCAAACATGACCGGTAGAGTCCAGTTTTCTTCTTTGTAAGCCTGAGAAGCCCACGGGAATGATTGGTCAATGACAGTCTGGCATTTGTATTCCTTTACGGAGTCATGGTCCCCACCACGTTAGTGCACCTTAAATGAGCTGCAAACATTTCTCATAAGGGGATTCCAAAACTTGACACTTCTCCCTGGAGAGACCAAATGAAGCCAGGGGTTGGTGGGGTGAGGATGCTTGAGAGATACCAGCCCCACCCAGGCCGCCCTATCTCTGGTGTTGATTGCCCTATAGACCTGCTGCGGGCACTGGTTTATAGTGAGGTATACCTTGGTGGTGCCCACACCCACTCCCAGGATCCTGCTTGGGGCTTTTTTTGTTGTTGTTGTCACGATAGAAATTGTTTTTTATTTTTAATTTTTCTATTATTCCTATGTCCTCAGTGTTGGCTTATAGTCCTTGCTGTTTTTAATGTTCAGTACTTAAAAAATGCTTTTGTGATATTTTTGCCTTACATGCTATATTTTTACCTGGATAAGCATAGGTAACATGTATGATTGAAATAAATTTTCCTTATTTTACTAAATTTTCTCCTTCTGGTTCTTAGAAGCTCCAGTTTTAGCATTTATGTCTCTTTTAAAGGTCAAATTTTTTAATTTAGATTTTTACATTCCGCCCCCCGCACCACACACACTTTTTTACAAAATCAGATTTAGGAAAGTTTTAACTAATTCATTTATTATTTATTCTTGAAAACAGTCTCCAGCAGGAATCAAGGCTAAGTTTATTTGTGAAGTCACTCCCACAATTGCTTCCTCGTCCATGCGTGCACATAGGCAAACATTCAAAGATTTACTTGGCACAAACTGTGTGCTAGACAATTCGAATACGAAGAAGCATTGTGTGCTTAACTCTACGAGGCCTCAGTCTGCTTGGTGGGTGGGAAAGTAGAGAAAGAATTGAGGCAGATAGACACATATTCTTTAGATTAATTTCTAATATTTAAATTTTTATTATTATCAAGTCGATTACCTTAAAACAAACACAGTCAAAGAACTCCTCTTCTTTGGAGATTTAGCAAGTAACACAGAATAGGAATTTTCTTGCAGTACTTTGTAATCCCTAAAACAAGTAAACAAGTGTTGAGTGGTGGGGGTGGGGAGGGGGAGAAAGAGAGAGAGAGAGAGAGAGAGAGAGAGAGAGAAAGTACAGGAATGAATATGAGATCTTTATATATTTTTTTTGTGCATGTGGAAATGGTTAGCTGTTTAACTAAAAGTTCTTGCTGGCCTGTATAGTCTGGAACTGCTAAAAAGTAGCTGCCCTGTCAGGAACTATATTTCCCAATATTCTTTGCATCTAGGTCAGACTGTAGGACTGAGTTCTGACCAATGGTGTGTAGACAAATGGGATATGTGTGACCCAGACACCTCCATTCTCTTCCTTCCTTAGGGAATATCATCCCTTAGGGCTGGTGGAATCACAGGACTGAGGAAGCCTAGATTCCTGAATGACCACTTGGAGTACAACCACCCGATGAGGAAAATCCACCTTGGACTATGATATGAGAGGAAACAAGCTTTTACTTAGTAAGCCATTGCGAGATTAGAGTGTATCTCTATAACAGTTGGTGTTAGCTTTGTAAATACAGTTCTTATGACACGGTAAACAATGAAACAGCAAGAGAATATATGGCCTGGCACAATGTGGGATGCAAGCCATCTGACCACTTCTGTGCCGTATACATGAAATTTGTATTCCTGTTCTGCTGCTCTTAACTATTTGGATAGTGGGAAAGGATCTTTCCACATTTATAGGAGATTGGTGTTATAGAGTTAGTGTAGAGTAGTAGTATAACATTGTTTCAAATTTGAAGTAGGTCAGTGAGTTTGAAGATCTTTAAAGTTCTGTGGTATAGATAATGACATGGTGGTCATTATTTAGTGTATAAAGACTGGTCCACAGGATTTCTGTGAATGAATTTTGTAAAGTTGCCTTTCTAATTCAAATTAGTAATGAAGAGCTTTTATTTAAAGCCATTCATATTATATTTTTTTAAAGCAATAGGTATAACTGATTCAAATAGACGCTTTTATTAAAAAGATCTTGCACATGGATCCTTTTTTTCTTGATATTAAAACCACTTGCTTCACAAAAAACAAACTTCACATGACCTATTTTATGGTACATTTCTCCCCAAATTTTATACACTGGATACATCGTAACTGGAACAAATACGCTTTGCATGAGGCCACCCTCCACCACCCACTCTGTATAGCTGGAAAAGTCATAAACAGTCCTTGGACACTGCAATGTGATCTTTCAATCTGCAATAGCTGACGACAATTTTCTGCCTGATTGGGAGAATAATGTCTTAAAGGAAATTTCAGAGCCTGCCTTGGACAAACTCTGCTGTTGGTAACATCTGCCTTATTACCAATAAAAATGATGTATTGCGTAACAGCAAATTACTCAGCAAACAATTCCCAGAGATCACCTTTGCTACAGAGTGTGAAACACAACTACTCCCTTTCCTGAATGTCATGAGCTTTACAGAGGAGAGTGACCTACCGACAGTTATTCGACGGGAAATGCCCCTCTTCCAACAGATATATGATGTTTAACTAGACACACTTGGTACCCATGGAAAAAGTAAAATAAAACCATCAGTGTAGTTCTTGCAGAACTTAGTTGAATATATATATATATATATATTCCTATATTCTATACCGAATATACATATGCAGTGGCCATATATAGTATATACAAATGCAGTGAATATACAAACACACTTCTAAAAAAGTCATGTGCAAACAACAAAACCTTCTTCAAAAGTACATTATCTCAGCAGCTGTGTGTCTTGAATAAATATTATGACTGCAAACTGATTCAAAATATCCTAATGGAGAAAAAATGGAGGTGAAGAAGTCCCTGAACTAACTGGGATAGTCACTGCCCAAACACTGTCAGAATAAAATAAAAGGAAAACAAAAAATTTCTTTTAAAACCCTCTATAGGTTCAGATAGGGTTGGGAATTATCATTAAATAAATTAATCCTGAGCAAACATTTTAATTGTCATAAGACCCGTATTGAAGCAATTAAGAGTTACCATTTCAAACATCTGAAACACAAAAGCATCACTAATCTCAGCCACCTCACCAAATATATGGAAACTCTTCATGACATGGAGGGATCTGAGTGCCTTAACTGTACACCAGCACTTGTTTCTTGCTTGTAATGAGAGCACTTTTACTTGCCCACCTACATGTTGAGTTGAATGAATCCAGAGAGTAGCATGTTCCTTCCCAAACGTTGGAATGCACTATGATGGGTGTGTTGAAGAAAGTCTTCACATAGCCTAAAAGGACACTGGCCCTTTAACTTTTAACACACTTCCCCAATTAAGCATTTTAGGCTCCAGATTTTAACAGCTGTCTGCAGCTGTTGAAAAGTGATTTATCATTGTCAGAGTTCGTGACCAAAACATTAAAAGAATTTTTTTTTAATGTTTGACATGGTAACTTTCATCTATAGCCATTTATCCTCTTTAATGCTTTCTTATTCACAGTAGAAATAAAAAATGAAAGAAAAATATTTTACTGAATAATTTTGAATTTTATTTTCCTCACATAGAATACTCAAATGATTTGTAAAATCTTTTGTGTAAGAGAATATTGCTCTGAAAAATATTTGTTTTGTTTTATGGAGAAAAGTGTGGAGTTTTGCTTAAAAGCCTTTTGATGAAAATCTGATTTTATTCATGCATGGGAAATTCTTTTAAATTCTAAAATGCTCAAAGAAATCCAAAACCATTTCCCTGTTTTTGAAATAATGAAAGAATATTTTTTTCTTTTTAAACTAATGGTAAAAAGCCTTCCACATCAAACATTCAGTGTTTTCACAGTGTTATACTTTGTTTTTAAAAGAAGCCTTTTTTACGTTAAAAATTGCAAGTGGAAGGAACTTGGAAGGACTTATAACCTCAGATTCATCTCTGGATCATGTGTCCGCTCATCTTGGACAAACTCAGCTGCATAAAGGGATGTTTTTATTTCACTTCTTACTTTCTTCTCTTTTCTAGAACCATTTGCCTAGACTTCTTTGGGGTCCAATACTAACTCAGTTTGTCATTCGGCCGTTTAATCAACAGGCGGTTTGTGAGCACCCGCTGTGGGCCGTGCCTGTGGTGCCCAGGGGCAGAGATGCACCCAAGACGGGCGCTCAGACCCCACAGGGCTCTCACTGCGTAGCCCTTTCATGCTCTAAGACTATCTGAACCTCATCTTCCCAGACCAGAGGGCTGACATAGACATTGATTACCAAATCACTTTATTGCTTACTTTTTCAAAGTTCTGTGAAATGAAGATTTTCAGTTTTACTCTGGAAGGGATTTTAACGCTGAATCTGAAATCCATTTATATCCTTCCCAACTTTAGTACAGAGACTTTAATATGTCCTTCAAAGGATCCTCCTCTACACCCCATTTCTGTCATGGGCTATGAATTAAGATTCAGGAAACTTCAAGCCCTTAAGTCAAAGCAGTAAAAGAGGAACTGGCTAGAATTAATCAAAATGTCTAATTCCTCACCTGGCTTGTCTGCCGCCTCCCCCACGCCCCTGAAGCTCTGGAGCTAACTGCATGGGCACACATGCGTCGGAGCTCTCGGTGACAAATGAAGTGGGAAAAGAAGTCAAACTTGAACCAAAAGCCTTCATGAAGCCAGCACTGACCCGTGGGCAAGGTGGGGACATAGAAGGAAAATGAAGAGTGTGTTTATAACCACTGACTGCTTTACTGAAAAGTAGCAGCTAACTCAATTGGATTTGACAAGTCCTCCTTCACAACTTGCCTTAAGTGACTCTCATTTTTAGTTCAGCAGTGGCTTATCTGAGGAGTAAGAGAGAGATGAGAGAAAGCAGTAGCCTTGGTGTTCGGCTCTTCTGCTGGGGAAGTGTGCCTCTGTCTGCTTGCCCCACTTGAGGAAAAGGCGCTTGGCTTTTGCAATGTTTTGGTCATAGATCTGTCCTTCTAAAGATAATAATTTGCTTGAGCAACTTTCTGTTTTGAAGACACTCCCTGGGACATTAGTGGCCCTGAATTATAGAAGGGACAAAATGCTATAATGTTGTCAAAGCTGCAGACTCCAGATTAACCATGGTCTGGAAATTCTTCAGGGAACAGAAGGAATATTAAGAGAGGTGAAAAGAAACTCTTAATATTAGCTATTATTTTTCTTCTTCTACTTTCCAGTTGAGGGTCTGTACCACGGGTGTTGGCCTTATTGCATAAGGAGACAAAAGTAGAAGAGCCAGAAATAGGACTCAAGATTGATAATGGCATTGCAATATAGCCAATGACTTTATAGGCTAATGTGAAATCATTTGGTCATTTTCCCTTTCTCAGAGAAATGGGAACACCTAGAAAACCCTTTTCATTGTTTATTACCTTTGTCTTACACTCCACTGGCCAACGATTAATTGACATGAGGTGTAGTGGGTTAGGCTGGGAGGAAAAGAAACCTTACAAAGTTGTGTGGTGAGGTCTCATTATTTAAAAAAGCTCATGAAGGCTTCCGTTTTAAAGAGAGACTCATCATGGTAAAAGCTTTACATGCTCTGCTGGAGCACGTGGAGGAATTACATCTAAGAGGAGAGGTTTTGGGGCAGCAGGCTTTAAAAAGGTAAAAAGAGTTAAAAAAAAAAAAGATGCCCTATAAAATACCACAGAAAATGTAGTAAAGTTCATCTGCAGCCACCTCTAAGGACCAGCTAAACAGGTCAAACAAACTAGTCTCCCCCTCCTTTATTTTAAAGGAAGGGATTAGAGCACTGATATCCTCCAAAAGAGCACTTCCTAAGAGAATCATCTTGAGAGTGACTTATGTTTCTGAAATTATAAGTAAATTGCTCAGAAATGCATATGTGAACTTTGGTTTACATAAATACAGTTGTTGAATATCATTTTGGAGGAAGAAAATGGTTGTAGTTCAATCTGAAATCAGAGGGTTTTTTTATACATTTATTTTTCTACGGGCTTACTTCCTTTGACCAGCTCTGTAAAGCCAAATTACCTATGTGACTGAAGAAGAATCCATGAGATAAAAAGAAGCTCTGAAATTTGAGGAAAGAAAGATATTTTTGAAAGAAAGTGACTAAAAACCTTGGTAAGATATTAAGAATCTGAAGAGTATTTTAGTCTCCTAAACCAAAAATCTAAAATCCTTTAATTATATCGCAGGAGGTTTCCTTTGTGCAGAACGAATTTCATATATGCGTGTGTATTATAAAGCTTTCTACACATATGAGATGCTGCTGTTACGGACCCTGGCCAAAGAGCAGCATCTCCTAAGCAGATGAATGAAAACTGCAGTCAGAGATAGTGAGCAACGATAAACAACGGATCAAGTGCTGGACCTATGCTAGCCGAGGGATGATAAACTTACAGTAAGAGTGAAGTAGTGAGACCTTGTTGTTCAGAAAGCTCCAGAAAGGCTTCCACTGAAAGGTAATACTGATGTTATTCCAGATGTATAGTTATTCCAGATAGGTGTAGTAAACGTTTCCAGGGTTAATGGGAGTTGATCTGTTAAACATGGAAACATGTATTCTAAGGTAATGTGCAGACAAGGAACCTTGTATCCCAATGCTAACTGATTACTAAACTGCTCAGTTAAGAAAGATTCTAGCCCCGGCTGGTGTGGCTCAGTGGATTGAGTGAGGGCTTGAGAACCAAAGGGTCGCTGGTTTGATTCCCAGCCCGGGCACAAGCCCACGCTGTGGGCCAGGTCCCCAATTGGGGCTGTGTGAGAGGCAACCACACATTGATGTTTCTCTCCCTCTCTTTCTCCTTCTCTTCCCCTCTCTTTATAAATAAATAAATAAATAAATAAATAAATAAAATCCTTTTTTAAAAAATGAAAGATTCTGAGGCTGCATCTTAGCTCATCAGAAAAGGGGGCCAAGATCCAGTGCTGATGCCTGCCTTGGTGAAGGAAAGGGAAATGGCGTAAGAGCTCGAACTGGAATAGAGGAATTGAGTAAGGGCGAACTGACAACAGACTGGGCTCAACCAAATGGTGAGTGGATATTCTCTTTCTTTTCCAGAATATTGACAGGGATGTGCAGAATTGGGAAGAACATGCATTTCTGCCTAGAACCATAAAATTATGAAAAGTTCACCTGATTACTGATGGTGTCCAAGTCAGATATTCAATATAGTATCAAAAAATGGTGAAATTATCTTCTGTTAACAGACAGATTTCCCTAGACAAAGAGTGAGTCTATAGAACGTAGTCTCCATTTGTGCCTCAGGTGTACATGTCTTCCCCTTCCCCACCCTACTGACCTGCTGATATCATCCAGGACACTGACCTATGGACTGCCTAAGGGGGGTGGGTTCTCCTTCCTTGTGGCGTCCAGAGGTCTTCAAGCTCAGTCCCTCCAATGGGAAGTGAGGAGAGGAACTCAGGAGGTCAGAGGAGGAAAGGAGAAGAAAGACGCCATTTCTCTCTCAGCTTGGCCACAGGTTGGCAGTGACTAGATTTCTCTACCAAAGGCCACGTGTCTTGTCTGGGAGTTCCCTCCACAGCTTCAGCTCCAAATCTCTCTGGATTTCAATATACCTTGTCTCCCCTTCTTCCTTCAGCCTAGCAATAATGGCTTCGGGCTCTTCTTAACTAGCAGCAGCTCATCATATCTGTTACTTTTCTACATTTTATAGTTTCTTTATTAAACTCTCTTCAGTTACCCATTGAAATGTAACATTTTTTTCCCTCCAAAGATTGGTATAGGAGCCCAAAGATACACTCTCCATTGTCTAGAGTTATAATAACTATAGGACATTACAGAGTTTTAAGGCTCCCTTCCATAATTTTCATAATGACCCTTCCATCATACTGACAATTGATATTATCTCAACAAAGTGTAGTGTCTCAAAATGAAATTTAAATATCCTCTGCCTTTCAACAAGATGACACCCCCATTCCCCAAACACACCAAACACACACACACACGCACACCAGTTCATCCTATATAAAAATCTGGATTTGCACTGCATAGCAGGATTAGCAATCTCTGCACACAAGCAACGTTATCTAACTTCCCTACCAATGTTCCTGAACTGCTGAAATCAAGTTAAAATTTTTATCAAAGGCAACCTTGAAGGAGAAAGGAAGTCATAGCATGTGCAACATAAAATAAGTTGTTAATACAACAATATATTTAGTGGAATTTTTCTGTAGCCCCCAAATTGGCCTAGTAAGACCCAAAACTGAGACCAAAAAGGGGTCCAAGCACCCACATTGTACAGGAGGATATTAATAATTGACACCAGAGGTCTCTGCCAGGTTTCTTACACAGCAGCCTAGTCCTGACCATAGCCCCTCCAAACCCCAGTCTATATAAGCAGAAGACTGGAAATTGAAGAGAGAGAAAGGGAGAAGGAGAAAAGTGTTGGAATCACCCAGCGTTGCCTTAAAAGGGGAGCACTGGCCCTTTTTACTCATCCTTGGTAAAGACAAAGCCAAGTCTCTCCCATCAAATAGCTTGTATTCTGAGGGGGCATAGTTTTACATAAGAAAACAAAGGAGATAGAAGTGAGGTGATGGAAGGGAATGAATAGGCCTACGGGCAAGTGGTGCTGGGTAGAATGTGTACAATAAAGAGACGAATAGGGCATAAAACTGAAGCAAGAGACAATTATTGTGAGCCTGTTTTTCCAAAGCTATTTCTTTCTTCTTGTGAAAGAAAACATTTAACAAGGTATTAGCATTATGCATTTTAAATGTTTTGTCTCCCCTTCGTTCATTCAGTTCAAATTTGAATTGAATAGGATCTGGAGTATTCATCTCATTCATCACCCTCTGGCTTAAGCAAACATAAACACGTAGGCCCTGGTACAATAGGAAGCCTCATTTGGTAACACACTACTTCAGAGTAATGACTCTTTTCCCCTGAGAACTGGTTTTGAAATTCACCCAAACTAACTCAGAGGAAACTCATTTTGACTGTAATGGTTACATGTGTAATGAGATTAGGCTGACAGAATCCTGCTTTTTTTTAAATGGACTAAAATACATCAGATATAAAATCCTTTTTCAATCTGAGACTCTAACAGGGATAACTTGTGAGCCAGTAGTGGTTTACAAGTGTACAAAGCTTGCAGTTTTATTTTCACCACACAACGGCTTCTTTTATTACCAACAATATGCTCTCGCGTGGGAGTATCATTCTAGTGTCCAAGTCTCCAGGTAGGGGCGTTTCCTAGCCCAGGAGTCTGGCAAGTGCGCCAGAAGACCACGTGCAGTAAGACGCTGCACGCCCCCCACTCACCCAGGATTACCATTTTGTTAATTTCCTGGTGTTCATGTGTATTTTGTTAACGCATCAGTTCAGTGGTTTCTGCATATTTTACCCTTTACCATATATATCAGAATAATGGTACACGGGTGGCATTTGTAGGCAGAAGGGGAAAGACTTGTTGCAAACAGGCATTTAAGTTTCCAAAAATGGGCTCTGAAAGAATTCATCTTAAATAAAAAGCTATGTTGGTACTTCGATGTTCTGGGCAGAAACGTGAAAGTTTCTGCTTTCTCAAAGTCCTGCATATTCCTATTTATTGCGTTACATACACACACACACACACACACAAATTATTTGAACACACTGTTCTCTGAACTCCTTCGTAACATATACCTGCATAATTAATTTAACTTTAATCATGTATTGCCTTGCACTGTTACTTAATAGTTTCATGTCTATAAGTTCTATTGTCCCAGAATAAAATACTTAGATCATAGAGGACTGGAATTAGTCTCATTATTATTTTTCAATCACTGCCTTCCCTCCCTGACCCCCTCCCAGTACCCAGTACATTACTCTGTGCAAAACTATTCCTAAAAAATACAGTAAACATCACCTGTAGCATCACATTAGCAGCAAAAATAATTAGCAATTATTAAACTGTGTGCTGAACACGGTAGTTTGTGTCCATGATCCCCTTATAGTCTTCCAAATCTTTCATAGGTTTTAGGCACATATTAAATTTACAATAAAATATTTCAAACATTAAAAAAATAGTACAATAACAGCCCATGCACCCACCATCATCGATATAGTTGAAACCTCTACTATGGACATTTTAACAATGTTGATAGAGAGGCTCAGAGAGGGTAAAGTAACTTGCAAAGATTTTACAATTAATAGGGAGCCACTTCTAATCGAAGTGTGGGACACCAGAATAAAATGTAGACTACACAGAAATGACAAAATTTAGCCAGGTAGATCATGGTATCATGGTTTCCGAAAGGGTTCAAGCAATTTCCAGAATTACCTAATGTATGACCAGGAAGTCACTTATGAGTTGTGAAAAACTGGCCCAATATTTAATTCTGTAATCACCCCAGAGGGCCTCATGGATCACCCACTCCTTCCTTTTTGTTCTTTATCTCATGGTTTGGTGATCTTTATAGCATGTTTTCCTTATTTTCCATGAAACATTTATGAGATCCTGCTACTTTAAAATGTTGTCCTAACTCCAGAAAGCAAATGTAGAATTGCTACAAGTGAAGTGCTAGCTTGATTTTATCAGTACTTCAGATTCATAAATGTCAAAAGAATTGGAGTTTTTTCTTGGACAAATGTTGGACTTTGGGGGAAAATTACCTTAAGAATTAACGATATCTTCAACCTATAACATTCAATTGAAAAATACTATGGAAAGGATCTTTCTAGTGAGAGTTTTCATAGCCTTAAATCTGACTGTGACTGGAAATACCACAGAATAATTAGGATAAAAATTATTTCAATATTTTTAGGTTTCACTGGAAAATGTAGTGGAAAATAAAAACAAACCTACAATAGTTCAAACACTTAGGACTGCACATGCATTTTAGATAATCATCAAGAAAATGTGTCGCGTTGAGGAAAATCTTTGCATTTTCATGATAATTCTTTTAAACCTAATCACTGTTACTAAACTTAAAAGATCAAGATTCCCCAACAGTATCTGCTGAAATTCCTTCCTAATATTTTCAGAGTAGAAATCTGCCCCAGAAGTAATAGTTTACCAACACTAGTCAAAATGAGTTATTTTCCTAACGGTCATTCTATATTTAGCATATTCTGGATTTCTCTGACTCATTCTTCAAACATTTTTTCACTAAACTGATATCTGTTGAACATTCACCATGCATCATGTATTGTATAAAATTTAAGTGGAATGCACAGAAAAGTTAGCCTCAGTCCAAAATTAGTAAATTAAGGCTTTTACTATGAAAGGTAAGGCAAGTAGTTATAAGCTATAATCCAAGAAATATAGACTGAAGTACCACAAGAGAAGTACGGGTAATGTTTTATAGAAGATCAAGGGAGAGGGATAACTTTTTCCTACGAAAGAAAAAAGAAAGGAAGAAAGACAGAAATAAATAAATAAATAAATAAATAAATAAATCTTTCTTTGGAATTAAAAAAATATTTTAATTATTTTTAGTGAGAGGGAAGGGAGGGAGAAGAGGTGGGGAGAAACGTTGATGTGAGAGAAACATCGATCAGTTGTCTCTCGAATGTGCCCCAACAGGGACAAAACCCACGACCCAGGCATGCGCCTTGATCGGAATTGAACCTGAAATCGTTTGCTCTGTAAGATGACACCCAAGCAACTGCACTACACCGGTCAGTGATGGAAAAGGTGGGATTTACACTGAGCCTAGAAATAACGATAGTATTTGAATTTGTGGATCGAGAAGGGCATTGCTACCAAGAAAAAGATAGGAATAAATGTGCAGAGGAGGAAAAGATGGAGCATGTACCATGACTCAAAGAAGAACATGCCAGGGCCAGTGACGTGGATGGGGAAGATGACTATGGCCCATCCCACCAACCGTAGACAAGGGTGCACATCCTCCTTACAAACTTTGAGTGCCGTGCCAAGGAGTCCACACCTCATTCCTTTATACATGGAGAGTGTACTTGCTTCGGAGAGGCTGCTGAGGGGAATACAAGACGAATAGAGCAGAGCAAGACTGGACATAGGCAATAGGTTAGAGGCCTTTGTCTTTTTTTCAGATAAACGGTAATAAACACTAGCTCTTCAAGTACATTAGGGAAAATAGCAAAGGGTTAGGCTAAGCTAGAAATATAATAAAAGAAGAAGGCCACATCATACTTTGGCAAATTGTGGCTCTTATGGGGAGGGAGTCAGTTAAGAAAGGTTGATTAAGCATTAAAGTTATCTTGAGTGCTTTAAAACAGCATGGCTAGAAATACGATAGTACCACCCATGGAAGTATAAAATAGTGAACAAAAAACAGATTTGGAAGGAAATATAATGATAATTATTCCAAACAATGAATTTCAATACTTAACGTAATGCCTAGTCCAAATAGGAGTGACAGGCCATTAGATCTCCCCCGTTCAAATATGTTCCCCCTTCTTCCATGAGAGTGGTGTTTAGTACAGGGACATCCAGCTAAAGACTCAGCCCTCCTTAGAAGGTAGGTGTGGTGACATGACTAATTCAGGATAATGACATGTAAGCGGGACTGATATACACCACTCTAGGGCTTGGTTTTAAAACACTGGGCACACGCTCTTCCATTTTCTCTTTCTCTTTTCCACAACTTGACATGAAGGGGACCTGGCTCTGGCCATACATAAGTAGACAACACCTAGGTAGGGCAGAGCTGTAAGTTAGAAGGACCCTGGAACTCTGAATGTGAGATCCTACAAATAGTGCTGTGCCATGTTATGGAATGAGAGAAAAACAAACTCCTTCATTACTAAAGTCATTGCATTTGGATAGCATCTTAACTCCCATCTTACCTACATAGAAGGCACTTAATAAATATATGATGAATGAATGATTGAATAAATAAATTAATGAATAAGCTTAAAGCAAAGTTAGAACACTAAAATAATGTAGGGGACAGATGAAAATTCATGTCCAGAGCTTGGAAAAAATCTAAAGTTAAAGCAAAAAAAGAAAGGCATTTACTTGTACAGAATAATAGTTGAGACCAAGTGTGATTACCAAAAAATGATGATGATGATGATGGTGATGATGATGAAGAGAGAAGTAAAGAAAAAAATAAAGAGTGAAAGAAAAAAGAAAATGACCTGAGAGATGGAAGTGGAGGAGCCAAGACAGATCATTGGCAGACTCTATTCATGTGGGGAGTAACGGTTAGAAGAAGAGACAAAGAAGTCACAGTCAGTGAAGTAAGAGAACCAGGAGAGACAAATGAGAGTCATATAAGCCAAAGTGAATGAGATGTTTCAAGAAATTGGGAGGATCATGTCAGGGGTCTGAGTGGGCGCTGAGCAACTGTGGTAGACAATCATTTTTCCAGAACTTTGGCAATGGCTAGAAGAAGAAACAAAGAAACTCGGGGATAGTTCAAGGGAATAGCGAGATCAAGAGAAACTTGGGTTTGGATAAGAAAACAATAGCATGTTGGCAGACTCAGTGGAAGGGGCTTTCGAAGAGGGTGATATTAACAAATGTTAGCGGGGATGGGGTGCGAGCCAGTTAATTGATTCAACAGTGCTTCAAGATGGGAACAAGGGATTAAAGTAGAAAGATTAGAATGGAATAGGAGGAAAGAGGTGAAGTGGGGGAGAAGTTGGATGAAGATGCAGGGGAATTTTGAGAACAGGAAAGCCAGGAAGTAAGGAGGGAAGCTGCGGGAATTTGGTCTCTAACATTCCTGTTTTTATCCATCCACAAGAACAAGGCTTACTACAGTATTCCCTGCAGTGCCCTATAAGCTCTTGGCAAACTGACATTAAGCTTATGTCTACAGCCACAAAGCAGTTTGATTGCTGTATCAAGAGAGAAGAAAAATAACACTGATTTCTGTGTGCTACTGCCCTATCAAAATAAAGAATAAAATGTTTTACCAAATTTTTTCTTTCACTTTCTTCCAACACTAAGATAAGATGTTTACTTTTATATGTTTCCCTTGACTATGTTATCTTAGCATTAAGTCGTAATGAGAAATCATGTCATTTTGGGTTCAGTTTCTTTTGATTGCTTGTAAAATATAATTTAGTTGACAGTTACAACTGTTTTCCTTTAAGTTAACAAGTTATTAGACATTTGTGTTTGCAACATCATCTTCATCTTTAGACAAGTCCTATCTTTCTTAGCAGCATTGTTAGCGGAGAGTATTAGTTATACTCAGAGGAATGTACGCAAATATTTTTACCTAAGAACCTTAATAACATTAAATAATAAAGAACTATCAAGCAGGTACTAAAGTGGAAACTGAAAGAGAAAAATGTACTTCAGTATATCATATTTTCAAATCTTTGAACAGCATTTAATGTACCCATGACATTGATACATTTATAAAACCTGCATGGAGAGATGGTCATTTCATTTTTAACAGTTTTATAATAGATGAATGAGTGAACTGGACATAGAAATTGCTTTTGATATACTCAATGATTCAAAGTGCAGAATGTGTCTTATGAGCCTATTAGATGTTTCTTGGGTCAATCTCATATAAACTTACCAGCAGGCCAATGGCTTTTGAAACTGTCAAGTTGACTATAGCAGCAGCTGCTCAGTTAGAATATTTAAAACAATAAAGTAAAAGTAGACCTATTATTATTTTACGGAGCAGGATTTGAAGTCAGTATACCTATGGTTCACATGTGTGACTTCTGGCAAGTTATTTACTTTCTGTGTTTTACTTTTCTTGTCAGTATAAAGGGGCCTTATTTATGTGATGAAATAAGCTATGGCTAATTTTAAAGTGGTTTTTTTTGTAGTTGTAAAAATTTTATTTAGTCATTCATTTATTGATTCATTCATTAAAAAAATATTTATGAGGAATTGCAGAGGACCAGAGCCTGGCTAAGCTCTCATGTGATTGACAGACTGGCAGGAGCAAGTCATAAAAGGTCTTGTTTATCATATTAAAAATAAGGGCTGTACCCGGAAGATCATAAGGAGCAAGTGGTGAAACGTGCCTTTGGGAGAAATTGTCCAGGCATAATGACAGCTAGTCTAGTGGTAAGAGTGACTGAGACCAGGAGACAGGCTTCTGTCTAGCACATGGCTTTATGATAATATCACCTCATTGTAGAAAATCTGGAAAATACAGATTTTTCAAAAAGCCTATTAGTGTATTGTTTTTCCTTAGGGAGGCCATGTGTTCTGGGTTTTCTGGGATAGACCCAATTTCAGATACCTTGTCACTTTATTCCCAAATGTAACTTGTACTTGTCAGACTTGTCCAGCTATACCAACTGAACTTCAAATTCCCAAGTATAAGGTGAGAGCATGTGGTCTTTAAGTTACTTGAAGGAAGAGTCTGTGTGTTATTCCAGAAGGAGAGACAAGGATTATATGAGTAAAACAGTAATGAGAAGCAGCAGAGTTGGTCAGCTGATGGGGGACAAAGAGCAAAAAGAGGGGGCTGATAAGGTCCTCTCGAGGAGAAGTATGTATCCAGAATACCAAGGATTTTCATCCATAGAGTTGTAGAGCACTGCCTGGCACAATCAGTGATGAGTTTAAAACAACATGTTACCAACAGTAATAATGTAAATAACTTACTTAATAAATTAAAGCAGATTTAATTAACAGGTTTTTGTCCCACAGGACAGTTATCCATCATGTATGTAGGCAAAAAGATGAAGAACCAATGCTGAAATGACAGGATCAAGAAGGACTTTGAAAAGAAGAGAGACATGGTGAAATCTGACCTTTTAGAAAGGGAGGCAAGACCTGTTAGGAGGCTTTTGGAAGAGTCAGATGAGAAAGGAGGGATGAGAAAGGTCTAAATTCAGGCTCTGGTAGCTGAGATGGAAAACGGAGGACAGATTCAAAAATAGGAATTGTCCCCCAAATCACGTTTACCTAGACCCTGTGAATGTGACACTATTTAGAAACAAAGTCTTTGGAGATATAATAAAGTTGAGGTCATACTAGAATAGATTGACTGTAAATCCAATATGAACGGTGTCCAATCAGAGAAAGGAAGTTTGGACACAAAGACAAAGACACAGAGGAGGAAGGCATGTGACAATGGAGACAAAGATTGACACGATGCAGCTGCAAGCCAAAAAATGCCAAGGATTGCCTGCAACCAAAGAAGTTGGGAAGAGGCAAGGAAGACTCCTCCTCTCAAATCTGCGGAGGGTATGTCCCTGCTGACAACTTGATTTTGGACTTCTGGCCTCCAAATCATGACAGAATAAATTTCTGCTGTTTTAAGCCACCAAATTCATTGTAATTGTTACAAAAACCCTAGGAAATAAAATAACTGTGATCTTTGCTTGGATGTGAAGGGTGAGAGTGAACTTTGAACATAGGAGAATGAATGAGTGGTAATAGAACCTACTAAGCAAGAGCATAAAGCAAGGATTAGCAAACTGCAGTCCTCAGTCAAAATCTACTTGCCTCCATGTTGGACTTAATAAAGTTTTATTGGAACACAACCACAGCCATTTGTTTACATACTGTCTATATTTGTTTTTCTGCTACAAGGGCAGAACTGAATAGTTATACCAGAGACCTCATGGTTTGTAAAGCCTAAAATATTTACTATCTAAGCTTTTCCAGAAAAAGTTTCCAATTCCTTAGGACAGAGGAAGAAGAGAAGGTTTAGGGCTCTGATAAACTCAAAGGTTCTACAGGACAACTGGGTGAATCCATATGGCTTTAACTGGAAATCAACTCACAGAAATATTTTAGGAAGTCATACATTGATTAGATCTATCATTAAAAAAGAAAACTATGAAATTAGAACTTTGATAGTGGCACTATTAAGTCACTGCTCAGAACTTTTGATATTTGCTTCATTGAACATAGAAGGGAGGGAACGAACCATGATGCACCTCCTCCAAAAGCAAACTAAGCACATCAGGTCATTCTGGGACTATTTAAGTTCTACCACATTTTTCTCCCATTAAAGGCAGCCATTGTGGAGCCTCATTATTGCCTGCAGGGAAAAAGACATTCCATGGTCTTGGGTTGCAGTCTACAGATCATATTCTAAACTGTGCAGTGATCATTCACATCTGAGTCTGCGAACACATTGAGGTTTCTTATCACTAGGACTCTAGCGCGCTTCTCAGCTTCTCCCGCCGCGTCCCCAAGATCACCTGGATCTTATGTGGGGGCCTGACTGGAAATGGTGTACGACAAGGTCAGCATTTCTTCAAAATCTCATTTTCATTTTTAAAATATATTTAATGTTGGGTTTTATCCTGTAATCATTTTTTAATACAAAACAATATTTTTTTAAAAAACTGATGTCCAAAGAAGATCCCACACATAAAAATTTATGGCTATAGGTACATTTTAGCATTACTAAGTATCTTAAGAGGGTCCTAGTGCTAGTGCATTGGAAATATGTGTTAGTATGCAATGCTAGAAAATGTGTATTACTCATTAGTGAAGAAAGATAGAAAGACTAGAGTTAGAGACCCAAATATAAGTTGACAAAACTATTTTCATCAGAATTAGGAAGTTGTACAGTTACTTTAGAGGTCTTGTCTTAAAACTCAGTGATCAAAAATGGTATCTGGTCTGTCTCAACATGTCTGCTGTGTCTTTGGCAATGGGCTTCTGTCTACAAAACCAATTGTAAATGTGCTCGACTTGCCACTGAATATCTAACTCATGCTGTGCCACTATCACTGGACATTTTAATATTAAAATAAACTCTGGCTCATCTCTGATTTCAACAAAATCACAAGTTTATTCAAGGTTCTGAGATTCTGTAGCTGACATTTTCTATGGAAATATAGTTAATGAAGAAAATGCCCAAGAAGTGAAAGCTATCCCCAGATGATAAGCATGGGTGACTGGCCACAAGACATTTCATTTATGGGTAAACAGCATTGGCTGAAAGTGATCATTGCATTTTCTTGGTATTTGGGATTTTGTAGTTTAAAAGTAAAGATTGGAAGCATTCTTACTTTGTCAAAGACATGTTCTTTTCCATGAGCTAATTAAGAAACTTTGGCTAAGACTCCATATGGGTTTTGCACAATGAATTTGTATTCTGATAAATCAGTTATCATGGTTTATAGTACTTCCCCTTCCATAAACCAGGGCCAGTTATTCACAACACAGATTTTCAGGTGCCATTGTTTCTGACAGTTGTGAACTGAATTTTAGAAATTCATGGATAGAAGCTTAGAAGCTTGTCCAGGTTGTTGCCATCATACCTCATCTTTCGGCAGCAAATAATTAGCCAGTTGAGGATGCCACTGACCTAAAGATACTGTGAGAACAGTTGTTATAAGAGATGAATGCTGCATCTCTTTCCACATGAAGGGAGGAAAGAGTCTGTTTTGCTGATACACATCAGTAGGCGCCTTGGCTGACTCTATCCAGATTGATGACTGTGTTTAAGACAATAACACTAGTGGTTGCTCTCCTCACTAATTTTACCCATTTCTATTACAAACAAGAGCTTTTGCTGAGAATACTGGGGCTAGAATACGGGTTTCTGCTATGGCAATTGAAATCAATTTTTTTTCTATAATTTTCCCTTAGGAAAATAACTTTCTAGATGAAGGAGTTTATGGAAGTGAGGTTCACTCTGACTAAGGGAAGGATAAAATAGCATAATTCTCATCTCAACAATAATCTATAAAAAATAAGAAAAGCCCTCAATGGAGGAGCTCACTGCAAGTCCTTCAGGCTAGACTCCAGAATGGCAGCAGTCTGACCTCAGGAACATTCTAGGCCTGGGGAACATGAAGGTTCCAGGATACCAGGTTTCCAGGAATATACCCAAAGTGTCAGAGTAGTCCCTATATGCTGAGTAAATGCAGAGAGTGAATAAATAACTTCAATCAATAGGCCATCTTATCGATCATGAAATATGGAGGAATATAGCTGTGGTTTTGATGTTCATGGTGATTTATGTTAGCGAGATATAAGATTGAGATCTTCCCTTAAGGAAAGTTGGTCTCCCTCCAACCAGTGTGAGAAATGTGCAGAAAAGTACCTACTATGTTTAAGTAACATAACTTGTCTAATCTTGACAAACAAGATTTTACAGAAAGAAAAATTGAAATCTCTCCCCAGTACAGTTCATTCACTCACCAGTTATTTACTGAATGCTTATTATATAACCACAGCAAAGGCCTTGCCCTCATGGAGCTTACATTTTAGCTGGTGGAAGCTGTCAGAAAGAAAGTATACAAGATCTACTCAGAAAAAACCCAGCCATTGTTAATACAATGAGAACAGTTTGAGCAACACTGATGTAACTTGGTAGCCAAGGAGAGCAGACTAGAATGTGCATGCATGAACAGTGATCACTTCACTGTACTAGTCAGTGGGGATGGTAGATTCTGTTGAGTGAGCATGTGTGCTGTCTGGCCATCACATTCAAAATGACTAAGCGAGTAGAGCAGCAAATCTGCATCATATTTTGCATTAAGCTTTTACATTCCTTCATGGAAACTATTTGGATGATTCAGAAGGCTGCAACTATGGGAAACTGGTGATTGGCAGCTTCATCACGACAACCAGCCTGCTCATGCATCATGTCTGGTGCAGAGTTTTTTGGCAAAACATGAAATCACCCAGGTGACTCAGCACCCCTACAGCCCAGATTTGGCACATGTGACTTCTGGCTTTTCCCAAAATTAAATAACCTTTTAAAAGGAAGAGATTTCAGATCATCGATGAGATTCAGGAAAATAATGTGGAGCAGCTGATGGCGATTGGGAGAACTGTGTGAGGTCCCAACACACCTACTTTGAAGGGGACTGAGGTGTCATTGTCCTATGTGTGATATTTCTTGTACTTTGTATCTTCTTCAGTAAATGTCTCTATTTTTCGTAGTACATGGTGAATACTTTCTGGGCAGACCTCGTATAAATGATGTGTTCAGTAGTGGTAAGTCCTCTGAAGAAGAATGAAGCAGAGGGAGTAGAGAATCAAGGGAAGGGGAAACGTGGTTGACGAAAGCTTTGATAAGGTGATACAGGAGCAGACATGAGGAAGGTACGTACTCTCTCCAAAGCAGTGAAAAAGTGGCCGACCGAGGGTATTTGTGTGTTTGTCTCATTTGTCTGTTTGTCCAATTCCAGAGTTATAAACCTTGGGGTTAGTTGCTAATAGCTGAATATCTATTCCATGAACATTTATGGCTGTCTTATAGCAGTTCATTTGGGCCCTTGAGATCTGATCATCTCCAAAGGGAGCCAATTCCTGGGCTCCAGGGCTCCCTGGGGCGAGTCTATTTCCAGGGCACTGATGAGCATTCACGTGCTACCATATTGGTCTATGATTTCAGGCCAAGTTATGGACTTCGACAGCAATCTGGTATATGCCATCCTCCTTTAGAGCTTCTGTTGCCATGCAAAGCAGAGGATGAGAAATAGCGCTTGAGGACCTTGGATCACAGTAAATTTTTATTTAAATGGTATAAAATAAGGCTTTGTTGAGCTCCTCTTTTGAAAATTTGTACAATAATCTGCTAAAGATTTTAGGTGGACTGGAATCATTCTTTCCTCCTAAAACAAAAAGGAAAAACTACCATCCATTGATGTGATGGCAATTGAATCTTTTGTCTCATTCCAGGAGAGCCATTATTGTCAGTGATAAACGAGTGAATGGATGTTTTGACTAATAATTTTTAGGGACAAATAAGAATTATTTTCCATTCAGATTTGTTATTTCTAACATCCAGTTCAATATGATAAAACAATTCTACTCAACATGTTAATGTATTGGTTATTTGGGGATGGATTTAGAGGAAACTTTCTTCTAGTGGGTACATTGATGCCCTATGCAAAATGAATATTTATTAAATTTCTCATTTGAGGAGCAGAGACTTGCAAATGCCTAAGCTAAAAATCTATCTTACTAAGGTTATTTCTTTTGTGCTTTAAACTATAGAAACGTGGGGTTTCAATGAGGTAGTCATTTAAGCATTGGAAAAACCCAAAATTTCTATTTAAAGAAGTCTTGTAAATCTTCTTTTTGTAAGAACTCTAGTTAAAGTCTTGACTGCCAGCAGTTACAAGGTAAAAGAATTAACCTCCATAAATGTTTATATAAATAAACAGGGCTGGAATGGAACTCAGAAATTACAAATTTAAAATATCAGATTTTGTGGTAAGTAACAATTTATGTAGGTTTTTCCTCATAATTTAAGTATGTAGTTAATACCCAGCTTACCAGCTGGTTGTGTTTCAAAATTATATTTGTAAGTTGATACAAAGTCAGAGTGCATTTCCAGAAACAACGGTGTTATAATGATGTTTAAAATGGAAATGAGCTTATTTCATATTTATTTAATCCATATTGATAGTAGGTTAGTTTGTTTAATCCATATCGAGACAAATCATTTTTATTTCAGTTTTGTAAAAGCTTATAATATATGTTATTTCAGGTACTGTATCAAAAAATAATGAGCTACTAAAAGGCTCTGGATCAAGTTGCCAGAAGACTAATCTTAGCTGCTAGTTACCAGCAACGTGTGCTTGGGCAAATGCGTACCTTGCTATGTCTCAGTTTATTCAACTGTACAACAGTGGGGAATAATAATGATATGATTTAGGGGTTTTAAGTTTTAAGTGGCCAAGGCCCAGGGCCTGGCATATTTAAACAGTTCATGAATGACTAAAATTGGCCAAAGCTTCTGATCTCATCATAAACCAAAGCATTTAATCTTCCCCCTGTTGTGATACCACTGTGAGAAATTCATATCAGGAGGGATTTCCTGTGTGTCTTTTGTGGGCTAATGTAAAGGCCTAGTCATCAGCTTGTTTGTTTTTGGCAAAACAGCCTCCTTATGAGACGGCAACTTGTAACTGAGATGACCTGGGAATGAGGCTTCCTCCTCCTCCCCCTTTGTTCCTGTAGGTATCATGGAAATGATCAGGAGGAAAAGGTGGATGGACTGAGCAACAGCGGGGACAGTCCCCTCAAATCACATGGGATTGACTGAAAGGCCACATGTCCTGTGTGCTTCATCTAAAGCTTTCCTCTGAGGTGGATTTCTTTGTGTCTGTCTCTAATTTGCTTAGCATCTGCCACTTCTTCAGTTTGCAGGCAACTTGGTGGTTCCTAGTTCCTCTAGATG